>JAVKPL010009055.1:0-36133 GCA_032173675.1 Gastrolobium villosum | reverse complement strand
AACAGAATGAAATTTATTGAGAAATAACCAAAACTCAATGCACGCAACCCAATTGGTCTTTGTGGGGAGAGAGAATTTATTCTGGGTGGGGACGACCATTTTTTAAATGGTCCCTTGGTATAAATTAGAGGTGGTAATTTGGGTTGATCCGCCCAAAAATATGGGTTGGAAAAATGAATCCACCCCGTTTTATGGTGGGTTGGCGGGTCAACCCACCAACCCGCCAATTAAAAAAAAATTAATTAAAATTCAAAAATAAATTATATTTTATGAATTTTTCTAATATTATTTTATTTTATTTCACATTTCTCTATATATTTTTAGTCTCAATCTTAAATGTATACTAATATTTGTCAAACATTATTTAGGAACTTATATATAGATAACATTGTCATGAATAAAATTATTATTCTTTAATTTTTCTAAGAAGTATTAAGATAAAAAAAAATTGGATATCACAAACAATTAAGGAATAATGAAATACTACCTAATTGTAAAAAAAATAAATAAAAAATAAAAAATTATAACCCGGCGGGTCAACCCGCCCCGCGGCGGGTTGATCCCATTTCGACCCACTTCTAGGCGGGGCGAGTTGAGGTGGGTTGGTGGGTTGAAAATCTCAACCCAACCCGCCCCGTTTTGGCGGGTTGGCGGGTTGACCTGCCGGACTCAACCCATATTGCCACCTATAGTGTAAATGAGAGGGGAAAATTGAAAAATAAGAAAAATAGCTGGAGTAAAGAGAAAAAGAAAGAATTAATATTGTGAGAGAGAATATCAAATCATTAGATGATCATCAAACATAATAAATATTTTCTTGTGGGGATTTGATGGAATTCAAGCTACCTTCTGAGACTGCTAAGGCCTCTGTTACCCATTGTAAGACTGTCTAGAGGAATGTGCTCAATTGCTTCACATATCTTCTCACGAGCATCTCCCCAGTAGATCTTCATTAGTACCAAAATCTACCAGCCAAAAATCCCAAGGTTACTCCGATGAAATGTACAATATGAAAAACCATCTACAACTCCCTGAGCTAAAATATAAATCATACATTTTTCTGCTTTACTGCAGTTGAGGCAATATCAATTAGTTCAGGTTCGGGTTTCAATCCATATTTCTTCATGAGCGCAGGTTCAGAGAAATCAGCCAGAGGTATGAGAGCTGCATATAGATCAACAGAAACCCATTCATGACTATGGAATTGGAAGACGAATAAGGAAAAAATGAGCTTGGATAACACATGACGTTAGAGATATATAATACAAATTTAATGAAGACTCGTTAATTAGAAGCTTTAATATTTAGGTAAATTGGTTGCACGTTCAATTATCACTTTCTCGTTTTATTAATAAATAATTAATATTTTGCAATTTGTTAACATATGTAGAAGAGACCGGCATATTATTCACCTTTCATACTGGATAAATTTTTGTATGACGGACATATTAAAAAAATATAATATAAAAATATTGACTGACTTTCATTTAACAAGTTAAATTTTTAGGTTAAATTAATTCATTATATTGTTTCAGAGCCTCAATTATTAAGAGATCATAAGTTCAATCCTTATTATCCCTAATTTTTAGTGGAATTAAGTCTGTACAAGATAAAACAAAAAAATGTGTCAATAATATCTACATTTTAAACCTAAGGATTCTTGGATCTCAACTCAAAATCTTAATTCATCAACTCATGCTCCTATTTGTACGTTAAGTTACTTATAGGACATTATTTTTTTCTTAACTCAATCCTAATTATTTATTTGAGGTGAGTTGGCTCTTTGATATTCTCATAAGTTTTGACTCTTTGAACCGATCATAAAACTATTTGGGAGTGTGAGGCGAGTCAGGAATGAAAATATTTAAAGTTTTAAAGTCCTCCCAAAAATGACATATGAGAATAAACCTAAGATCTTTTTCTTTCCATTTACTTAACTTCTTTGCTACAATCTGAGGTACCATTCTTGACCAATGACACTTAACACATACAAATAAATGAACCACTAAAATCCTCAAACATTAATTTTATGTCCACCACACAACACAAATTTCAAGTATCAATAGAAATTAGGAACAGCAAAATGATCATGGATCTGAAAGAGGTGTTTGTTTATTTCTACGAATTTGTATCCATAATCATTTGAACATTATAATTTGGAGAATTAATTGAATTTTTTTTCTATAAGCTCCTACATATATTTTGAGTACATGAATTGCAACACGTATAAAAGCATGGTAACAGAGATTACTAACGTGAGCCGGTGGCTTCCCAGAGCTGCATCTCGCCGTGCTCGTAGTATTCTGAGGGGCGAATGATAACAAGAATGAGGTGATCCCCTTCTTTGACAACGTTATCCACCGTCCATTTTAGTGCTTTGATGCTGCATGGTGAGAAATCCACAGCCACGCCCAATCTCCTATTTGCATTACCAGCCATTTCTCTCTACAATAACGATCAAACTATCTTATTCTTAATACCTCTTTTTTGTTACGTTGCTCTGTATAATAATAAGTCAGGTTTTGGTTTTTTTTTTTTTAATGTGAACGTTTCACGTGACATTGAGTTTGATGATCAAAAACAGCAACTTGCAAGGGAGGCACCGAATGAATACACCGACAATTGCGTTCCACATTGGTGACTGAGACTGTCCGAAACCTTAGGCTTTGAAAATTGAGATTGGCTACCCATTTCTTTTAATTGTCTCCCACCGTTGGATGGAAACTTACGATGAAAATTTGAAAGGTGGATATGAAGAGTGGAAATAGAAAAGAGAGAATATTATTTTACAAATGAAGTCCAACGACACTAATCATTGAGCTTTGATGATTTTACTATATCAAGAGATCTTTTGAGAGAAGACATTACTAAAAGTCAATTTTGAGGATGAAAAAAATAGATGGTAGTTTCAAGTTCAACCACATGTAAATTAGTCATCCCCAAGGCCCGTGAAATAATGCTGAAACAACAGAATAAACAATGGTTAATATTCCTTTCTGGGATCCTACTTTCATGGACAATTCAGCTATGACCAATTTCACTCACAATATAAATTGGCTTCCACATTCCCAAAATCTCAATACTCACATTCTCCTCTTATCTTGCATATCCTTTGTACTCCCAACCTTCAAGAAACAATGACACTCTTCAACGATCAAATTCCCTTCAATAACCGCTCACTCTTATCCACAATCCTCATATGTTTTGCACTAGGAACATGCATGGCACACGGTCACAGGAACATTGAAACAAAGTCCAGTACTCCCAATGCTATTCCCCCAGAGGCAAGCAAATTCTCAGAGTCAGAGCAACCATTCTTCCCTCCTTCTGAAGCACCAGGCCAGGGCCCAACATCAGAACAAGGCTTTGGTCATTCATCCTCATCATTTTCCGCTGCTTTCACAGACAAACTCAAAGGAACCATTCGTTGCAACTCCCCAACAATGCCTCCTGGACAAACCCACTCCAAAAACAAAAAAACCACTAACAAAGCGTTGGAAAAAATATGTGGCCGCACAGATTACCCAGACGTTTGTGTTTCCACCTGTCTACCCTATCTAAGCAACAATTTTGACGTCAAAGCTGTTCTTGAAGCTTCCATAAAGGCATGTTCCCATCAGATAAAGTTCACATTATCCAAAATTACAAAGTATTCTGCTTCCTCAACCGAGTTGGCAAATGCACTCGCTGATTACAAGAAACAATACTCTAAAGCATTGGGAAACCTTCAGAAAGCATTGGATGCACTCAAATCTCGTGATCTTGGAAAAGTTACTATCCAGCTTAGTGCTGTCATGGCAGATGTTTCAGCATGTGAAAGTGGGTTTGAGGATATGAAAATCAAATCATCAACCAAGGCTAAAACCGATGGTTTGGTTAGCATTATAGCCGGCAATTGCCTCTCCATTGCTTCTATGATTTCCTCTTAGTCAGGGTGCAGGTGTCTATGCTCTATATAGCCAAGTTGGGCATTGAGATTTGATATATATAGACCGTAGTATAGTATAAGAAAACATTATATAGTTGGGTGAGGGTATGAACTATGAAGAGATGTTGCTTGTGCAATATAGGTACTATTTTTCCTTTTTTTTTTTTTTTTTTTTTCATAAACCTTGGATTCCAAGCAATGTATTCATCTCTTCATGGTATTAACCAACGAGTTAATATCCTATTTATGATGTAATAAGAGTATAATTGTAACCTTATATGCAGATCTATGGATAAATTTCTGTTTATCAAAATAAGGACTTCCACTACTATTTTTTTTTTAGATTTTTTTCAGTGGTTCATTGATTAAGTGGTTTGAACATGATCACTACAAATACAATATGGACCGGCCAATATCTATTGGGATAAATCACACGCGCTTGAGATGAGGGTGATGTTCCTTGTCTTGGGTTTGGAGTTGTTGTTGAGGATCAATGTGCTTTTGTCCTTAGCTGGTGCGATGAGTCCGAATGGGGGTACCTAGATACTCCGATGCTTAAGTTAGTATCAAAGGCAAGGTGTATGTATGTTCTTAGTGGAATAGATAGATGTAACTGAGTGTGTATCTTCTGCTTATATAGTGGTTCTGATGTCGCCTTTGTAAGGCAGCATGACTTCTGATTGGCCACGTTTGGGCTGCAGGTCAGGCTAGGACCTGAGTGGCCTTATCTTCTTAATGTCAAACTATTTTGATAGAGTTACGGCGAGCTATGATGCACGGACACGGACACGGGACACGGGACACGACACGATACGACACGCCGACACGTTAATTCTAAAAAATGTCATATTTCGACACGTTGGGACACGTTTTAATATTAAATAAATTTTTTAATATATATAATATAATTTTTATTTAATACATATAAGAGTCCATAATAAGTCATATAACCAATCAAATATTTAAATTTCATAACATAAATATAAGTATAAATAATTTTTCGTACTTTGTTAATTTTTAATGTCAAATTTCATTACAAAAAAAAATTAATTTATAAATTATTTCTTTTATATTTAGTTAAAAAAATAAAATTAAGATTAAAAAAATAAAAAAAATAAAAAAAAACGTGTCCGAACGTGTCCGAGCGTGTCCCCAAATGTTGACTGCGTGTCCCCAAATATTGACCGCGTGTCTGAACGTGTCGGAGAATTGACCGCGTGTCCCAAAATGTTGACTGCGTGTCCGAGCGTGTCCGTGTCGGACACGTGTCCGACACGCAAATTTTTTAAAAAAATGCGTGTCGGTGCATCTGAGACGGCGAGCTGGTGCTGTCATCTGTTTATTAGTTATGAGGCGCAAATATATATATAGGGATAGGATCAACTTACACCGGTGTAAGAATAATAAATCTTACACCAAATCTTAACCGTGGATTTTTGTGCATCCAACGGTTGAGATTTATTGGGAATTAAAAATTAATTAATGAGTGAGACCTAATAAATCTTAACTATTAGATGCAGGAAATTAATGGTTAAGATTTGGTGTAAGACTTATTATTCTTACGCCGATATAAGATGATCCTTCCCCATATATATATATATATATATATATATATATGGGTTCTTTTAACTCCAGAGTAAGACTTTCCATCTTAGTCGTTGATGGATGAAAATCAATGATTGTTATTTATAGTGTAATTAATAATTAATTAATTAGTATGATTTCCTAAACTATAATCGTTAGATGAGCGAAAATCAACGGCAAGGATGACAAGTAAGACTTATTCGTCCATCCAACAGTTATAGTATAGGAAGTGATATTAATTAATTAATTATTAATTACACTTTAAAAGACAACTGTTGATATTCGTTTATCAACGGCTGAGATGGGGAAAGTAAGACTTTCTGGAGTGAATCTAACATTTATAATTTTTATAGTTACTACCTTTTTTCTTAGTATTTGTTACTACCAAATCTTAACCTTGATTTCCTAACGGTTATAATTTATTGGGTCACATTTATTAAATAATTATTAATTCTAACGGTTATAATTTATTGGGTCACATTTATTAAATAATTATTAATTCTAATAAATTATAACCGTTAGATTGACGAAAATTAACGGTTAAGATTTGGTAGTAACAAGTAGTAAGAAAAAAAAATAACTATAACCTCTCCCTATATATATATATATATATATATATATATATATATATATATATATATATATATATATATATATATGTTCATCGACTTTGAGAAACTCATGCGAAGGAAAAAAAGTAATGGAAAATAAATGAAATGTGTTGCATAGTTTAAAGGGAATTAATAATTTGATGTTGTATGAGATTATTATCTTATGCATTAGATATAAATTAAATGTGGAATTCATTTTAATTTTTTTTCTCTCCCTTTTTCTCTCTTCCATGTGCGTAGGTCCTGTAGGAGATTGTTTTTCTCTAATGCAACATGACAAAAATAATTCCCTAGTTTAAAATACAAAATTCTCCCGGTTTCGCGGGTTGTTGGTTTAAAGCATGTCTCAGCATACAATTAAAAAATAGGAAATATTACTCTCCTTTTACATAAGATATCATCTTTCATTTTCTCTCATTTTGATTTTCGTACCCAACCTTTTTTTTCTTGTAATGGTGGGACCCACCTATTTTCGGGAAAGTGACCATTTTGCCACGTCTGGACAAAAAACTTACCAGACTGCCACGCCAACAGTAAATTTTGCCAAAATGCCACGCGACATAATTCGCTACACAGTGTAGCGAATTATGCATGCAAGTAATTCGCTACACAGTGTAGCGAAATATGCCACGTCAGAACCAAAAATGTCACGTGTCAAGTTTTTAGAAATTCGCTACCTAAGGTAGCGATTTATGCCAAAATGTCAAAATTTGACATGTGGCATTTTTGGTTCTGACGTGGCATATTTCGCCACACTGTGTAGCGAATTACTTGCATGCATAATTCGCCACACTGTGTAGCGAATTACTTGCATGCATAATTCGCTACACTGTGTAGCGAATTATGCCGCGTGGCATTTTGACAAAATTTACTGTTGGCGTGGCAGTCTGGTAATTTTTTTGTCAAAACGTGGCACTTTGGTCACTCTCCCCCTATTTTTTCTCTACAACATAAGATAACTATCTTCTTTTTTTTGATAAGCTACCTAAGATAACCATCTTATGTTAAATGAGACTAATAAAACCCTTAAAATATGGGTTTTATAATTCTCATTTAACATGAGAATTGTAATCTTCCTACACACCCTTCGATTTCCGTGCTGATGTGGGTCCTACACATAATTTTTTCTAATATATGGGTCCCACATATTTTTTATCTCTACAACATGAGATTTCAACTCTCATGTTACATGAGAATTATAAAACCCTTAAAATATATATAACAAAGAAACAAACAAAATATTTTAAACATCCTTCACGAATTCTCTGAATCTCCAAAATATAATTTTGAAATTATTGGAGATCATTTTATCTCCTTTAACAAGAGAAATATTTTTCACATAAATAAAAGAAGGAAAATATACTTCTCCTTTCACTGCAGAAATAATTTTATAGAGCAATTAATTTCAACTATGTACTACGGGTAGTACATAATTATAATGGTAAAATTATTTTTTTTCTCTTCGCCATGTTAGCTAATAATGTCTAAAAAGAGAGAAAAAAAACAGCTTTATTATTATAACTGTTCTGCCTGTTGGCAGATGTGTCCAACGTAGGTTGGATGATTGATCTTGGATACGAGTATTTCTCTCTAGATACCTATAGATTAGGTATCTGGGAGGAACGTGGATCACTGACACTGACCTAGGCTTATGCCTTCAAGGTGTGTGTGTGATCTATAGTGTTTAGGATTAGAAAATGTGTCCCTTACTTCTCTGCTTACCTGCCTTATATAGCCCGGCTCTAGGGTTTGCTTGGCTGGGCCGAGGTGCAGCGCGGGCTTTGGGCCGAGGTGCAGCGTGGGCCTGTGTCCAGCCCATAACAGTTGCCCCCCAGCTCGGTAGGCTGAGTTATCAGGATGCCGAGTTGCGTTGATTACCTGGCCTGAGGTATCTCGGTTGTAGAGCCGGTATGAACATACTTGCCAGTCTTTCATCTTGCGGTCATCCTCCACGTGTTTCAAGTCATCATAATGCGTATCGCTGATTTATCTTTGCGCCGCCTTGGCATTTAATGCGACTGCAACTGTACATATATCAATCGTTTTGTCTTGTCAGGTGCTTTTTGCTTATGCTTTTACGCTTTTGCCCCTGCCTTTTCGTTTTCTCGGGTCAACTTTTGGACTTCTCCCCTTTCCCTATTTTACTGGCACTTTCCCCCTTTCTTCACCTTTCTGCTTCTGCTGTTTAATCCATTTGCGATTTGCCACATTCGGTTGCGCTTCGAGGTTTTCTTGCTAAGTATCAACCTTCTCCGTCCGGCATTTGGCATTATTTGCTCTGTAGGTATGGGTTTCTTGACCTTTCTTTATTTCCTTGCCTTCCATTATTGCTTGTTGCCTGCATTTCTATGTTGTTGCTTTCTTTACCTCATTTAGTCTGCATTCGCATTCGTCCCCTTTACGTTCGGTTTTCTTACTGTCGCTGGTTACATTTGCTGTTCTTGTCTGGAAAAGTCCCCAGTATGGATGAGGGAATTCCTTATGAGTATAGGAGGGCCACCTGTCCTCGTGTTTTCGGCCGAAGTGACGAAATTTTGGCAGAGGAAGAAGCTAGAGCTGCTGAGGAGGAGGTGATTCGAGGCCACGGTGCCTCTTCTAGTCTTGGACGTCGGCCGCCGGCTTCTAGGCCTGGGCGTCGCCGTCTTGTTTCTGGTTCCGGACGTTGTCCACCAGTGAGATCTCGTCCCAGTGGTCGAGGGCGGTCTCGATCTTCTAGGCGAGGTCGGTCCCTGCCTTCTAACCGTGCCGCGGGCTGTATGCCCGCAAGCACCAGCCTTTCCTTAGATAATAGACCTAGGTCTTCTTCTTTTCTTATCATTGGTCAACAAGATCAAATTACCTTGAATCAGCCCTCTATTCAGCCCCCACTGTCGACTTCCCTTTCTCGGAATCCAAACCCATGCTTTAATTGCGTTTACCTCAGCGCGCAATTTATTGGGAATGGTAATGACTTCATGGCGAACCTAGTCTTAGGCAGTTGTTCTCACCATCCCGGACTTAGAACTTCAGTTCCCATGACTTCTTCAGATAGTTCTTCGAGCTCTTCACACTGTAGTTTATTTAACTCAGGTGCGTGTACTTGCTTCTTTTGTTTGTTTTAATCCACCCATTTTGCTGTTCTAGGTTCTTGTGGAGTCCCCTTCTGCAGAATTCAACGTGGAGACTACTTCATCCAATCACGAGCTAGAAGCCGAGGTCGCCGTGGTTGAAGAAGGTTCTGCCCCAGTGGGTATCAATCTACGTCGGCAATTCCCCTGGGTGACAAAGGAGGTTCTTAGCTTTAGATCCTCCATGACCACAGAGGAAATATCCGGGTTACCCATTGGCAACCCGGTAGGTTTTAACACTTTCTGCCCAGCGGAAGATGAGCCGGTGTGTTCGGGTCGGAACCCGCAAGAGCCTCCCTTTTTCTTTTTTTACCGAGATTTGATCACAAAGATCGGTATTCGCTTTCCTTTTTCCCCCTTTATAATATGCCTTTTAAACCATTTTCTTCTAGCTCCCACTCAAATTCATCCCAACGGATGGGCATACATTGTTGCCTTCGAGCAACTCTGCGTATCCCTGTCCGTGAACTGCTCTGTTGCCCTTTTTATGTATTTCTTCAATATTTATACCCCGCGCTCCGGTTCTGAACCTCCCAAGTTGAAGGGTTGGGCCAGCATCCGGGGTCGCATTAGTAAGCCTTCCAGGAGACTGTTCTCTGTATACAGCGACTCCTTCAAAAATTTCAAAGACGCGTACTTCAAGGTCGTGGCCGAGGCCGGTGAGAAGCCGTGGTTTGTTGGGGAAAAAGATGAGGGAAAATTCCCGTTGTATTGGTCCCACCAGCATTATCTCCGTAAGTCGGCTGACTATAGGCTGTCCTTATCTGCCGAGGAAAAGCTCAGTGCCAAGGCCTTGCTAACCCATATCCGTACCCAGGGTCATATGAGTGCTGCGTCCTTGGTTGCTAAATCCTATATTGCAAGCGATCAACCCAGTATGCTTTCCAACATTTTTTTTTATTTACTTGTCGTTTTCATCTTGTTTTCCGGACTGATATTTCCTTGGTTGTGCTGATAACCTTGCTTCTTTTATTTGCCAGGTTTAACAATGAACCCCAATTCAGATGATGTGCCTGATTACTGCCGGGCTTTACGGGGTAAAGGTGTAGCCCGTCCTCCTCCATCGAAGAAAACGAAGGTTGCTGCCCCTTCCCCAGGTGCGGGTTCGTCCAACCCTGAACCCCATCATGGCACATCCGTTTTGGATCTGACCCTTGATGGTGAGAACTGGTTGGATGGGGAACCAGAGGAGACCCCCTTTGCTACTGGTGGCACCACCCGGGCTGTGGCGGTAAAAAATTCTCAAGCCGACCTGAAAGCTATCTCGGATTGCTTTGGTGTGGAGAGTGGCAAAGATGCCATAATAAGATTTGTCAAAGCCAAGCTATCCATGCTGTCAAAGGCGGAGGCCGAGCACGAGGAAATGGCCTCTCAATTCAAACAGCTGAGGGCGCAGCAGGAAGAATTGCAGGCTGATTATGATCAGAGCCAGACTGCACTGGAAAATGCTGTTGGTTCCGCCTTCAACAATGCGGTGAACCAAGTTAAATTTTTTAACCCTGAAGCGTCTCTCAACCTGGATCAGCTGGATTGCTATGGCTACATCAGCGGCGGAATTTTCCACTCTTCAGCCGAGGAGCCAACTGCAGCTGATGGGGAAGGTTTCGTCCCCGGCTTGGAGGAGGAAGGTCGGCCGAATTTGAGGGGGAATACCCCATAATTTGTAATCTGCCGTTGATATTCCGGCTTTATTTGTATAAACACTTTTTGGCTTAACATGACATTAATTCAAGAATAGAATTAATTGCGTAGCTTATATCTGTTTTATGTGCAACATCCGTCTCGTATGTTTCAAGCTTTGCTGTCGGATGTTGAATTTGGCCGAGATAACGTGCGAGGGCGTCCCCTTAGCACAATTTCCCATTTTTCCATAAATGGGCCTAGGTTAGCACTCTCAACCCTGCCCTTTAGGCAAGGCGGGTTCAAACACCTGGGCCTAGTTCTTTACTTCGCGTATTTGAACTTCCAACGGGTTCATCTATCGCGGATTCAATTTATATTCGAACTCTCAACCGAGTGTTTTTCACTTGGCAGGTTTGATTTTTTACCTCGGGTTAGAACGCTCGGCTCTTGCCTATTCGGCAGGCTGGGTTCCCATAACTCGGATTTTAATTTAGAATTTCAGAACTTCCCACTTAACATGGGCTCGTGAAGCTCGGATTCTAATTCAGAAATGAACGCTCAACCGAGTTTCTTTTTTCAACGGCGGGTTCAATTTCTTGCAACGCTGGTTCCCAGACGTCGTAATGTGTATTCATTGCATAAATTATCAAAGTTGGAACACAACTTATAAATAATAAAAATGCGGAATTTATTGAATTACAAAGTCATAAAAGAAAACATCGTTTTTGCATTACGCAAGCAAGATATTTAATTTAACTGTAATACTTTTTCAACTTATCTGCATTCCATGTCCGTGCCACCTGCTTTCCTTTCAAAGTTTCTAGCACGTAAGCTCCTTTGGACAATTTATTTTTGACTCTGAAAGGTCCTTCCCATCTTGGGGCTAACTTTCCCTGTGACGCGTTTCGCCCCCCTATGTCCGCCCTACGTAGGACTAACTCCTTTGCTTCAAATGACCGGGGTCGTACTTTTTTATTGAACCGGTTAGCCACCAGTTGCTTGGCCGCATAGTTTCTGCAGTATGCCATAGTTCGGATTTCTTCTATTAGGTCGAGCTCAACCGCCACCTTATCATTATTATCCTTTTCTGTTTGTGTGAGAGTTTGAACTCTTCTCCAAGATGGTTCCCCTAGTTCCACTGGGATCATGGCCTCACATCCATATGTTAGTTTGAAGGGGGATTCGCCCACCGAGGTTTGAACCGTGGTTCTATACCCCCAAAGCACGTAGTAGAGCTCCTCTACCCACTTACCTTTAGCAGATTGCTCCATACGTCGGCGTAAGCCTTCAACTATAATCTTGTTAGCTGCTTCAGCCTGACCATTAGTCTGAGGGTGTTCCACCGAGGCAAATCTGTGCCGGATATGGAACCCAGTCATAAGGTTTTGAAACCCTTTGCTAGTGAACTGAGTGCCATTGTCCGTCACAATTTCAGCCGGGATCCCAAAACGGCATATTACGTTTCTCTCTAAAAAACGCTGTATTCGAGCCGAGGTAATGGAAGCAATTGGCTCTGCCTCGATCCATTTGGTGAAGTAATCGATGGCGACTATCAACCACTTGAGCTGACCCTCTGCTGCTGTAAACGGACCCAGAATGTCCATTCCCCATTTGTAGAACGGCCATGGAGCCGTGATAAAGTTCAGCTCCTCAGGTGGGGCCAAGAGGTTTTTACCATGCCTTTGGCATTCGTCACATCGCTGTACGTGATCCTTCGCATCTTTTGCCATGGACGGCCAGAAGTAGCCGGCACGAAGTGCCTTCCGAGCCAAGGCTTTCCCACCGACATGTTGGCCGTTAACCCCTTCATGTATTTCGGATAGAACGTACTGTGCTCTATCTGAGTTGACACATTTAAGCAGGGGAGTTGAGATCCCCTTTTTATACAATTGCCCTTCAAGTATGGTATATGATGCGGCATCCCGGATGAGTTTTCTGGCCGCAGCTTTTTCTTCGGGCAAAGTACCCCCATCAAGGTATGCAATTATGTTGCTACGCCAATCATCTAC
The DNA here is from genome assembly GCA_032173675.1 of Gastrolobium villosum. Classification (NCBI taxonomy): domain Eukaryota; kingdom Viridiplantae; phylum Streptophyta; class Magnoliopsida; order Fabales; family Fabaceae; genus Gastrolobium; species Gastrolobium villosum. Next base: position 23,271 of record JAVKPL010009055.1, on the reverse strand, counting down.
CTGTGAGATGTGCATCATGCAGGTCGGCTCGGGAATATTCTGCTCTATGACGGTTCTGTAATTGCCCCATCCTTTCGTACTGGCGAGCTTGGATAATATGTCCGCCCTGTTATTTGCGTTTCTTGGGATGTGGCTGATTTCCACCTCCTCAAAGTGCGCCATTACCTGCTTGACATGCTCCAGATATTTTACCAACAGGGGTCCCTTTGCCTGGTAGTTACCCTCGACCTGTGAAGTGACCAACTGGGAATCACTGCAAATTCTGACCTTCCGAGCTCCAAGCTCTTTAGCCTGAAGCAAGCCGGCTATGAAGGCTTCATATTCCGCCTGATTGTTCGAGGTCTCGAAATCCATTTTCATGGAATATTCAACTGCCACTCCGTCCGGACTTTCTATTATGACCCCGGCTCCACTTCCTTTTGAATTGGAGGATCCATCCACGTATATGGTCCATTTATCCAAATTATCAGAAGAGATATGTGGTGCCGAGGTTAATTCTCGGACAAAGTCGGCCAAAGCTTGTGATTTGATCGCCTTTCGGTTCTCAAATGTTATGTCGAACGCGGATAATTCGATGGCCCAGCTCATCATCCTGCCTGCTAGGTCCGGCTTATGCAATATCTGTCGGATTGGGAAATCTGACCGAACCAGGATTTTGTGGGCCTGGAAGTATGCCCGAAGTCGGCGGGCTGAAGTGAGTAGTGCAAAAGCTATCTTTTCCAACCGCTGGTATCGCAGTTCGGCTCCCTGTAAGAGCCGGCTTACAAAGTAGATCGGTTGTTGGCCTTCATCGTCTTCTCGCACCAGGACCGAGCTGACCGCCAACTCCCCAACTGATAAGTAGAGGATTAAAGTTTCTTGTTCTTTGGGTTTGGCCAGTATGGGAGGAGAAGATAACCTCCTCTTAATTTCCTGGAAAGCAACTTCGCAATCTGCATTCCAGCCGTATTGCACTTCCTTTCGCAGGAGTTTAAAGAATGGAAGGGCTGTCTCCGCGGACCGAGGTAAGAAGCGGGTGAGAGAAGCCAGCCTTCCAGTCAACTGCTGTATTTCTTTCTTACTCTTCGGGGCCGTCATCTGCAATACGGCTCCACACTTATCCGGGTTAGCTTCTATACCCCGGTGTGTTAACATGAAGCCCAGAAATTTTCCTGCAAAAACTCCAAAAGCACACTTTGCTGGATTCAAACGGATGTGGTGCTGTCGTAATTTACCAAATGTTTGTTCCAAGTCCTGAATATGTGTTTCCATGCCGGCTGATTTGACGATCATGTCATCAATGTATACCTCCACGTTTTTACCCAGCTGGTCCGAGAAAACCTAATTCATCATCCTCTGATACGTGGCTCCCGAGTTTTTCAGCCCGAATGGCATGACATTGTAGCAGTAATTTGCTTTCTCAGCGATAAATGCAGTTTTTTCTTGGTCGTCAGGATGTAATGGGATTTGGTTGTAACCAGAGTACGCGTCCATAAAGGACAGCATCCGAAACCCAGACGAGCTGTCGACCAATTGATCAATGTTCGGCATTGGGTATGCATCCTTAGGACATACCTTATTTAGGTCTGTGTAGTCCGTGCACACTCGCCATTTCCCGCTTGGCTTCTTAACCATAACCACATTAGATAAACAAGTCGTATATTGTATCTCTCGAATGAATCCTGCTTCTAGCAGTTCTTTCACATGATCTTCCAGGACTTGACGTCGCTCCGAGCTGAGGTTTCGCTTCTTTTGGGCTACTGGCTTTGATCCCGGATATACAGAAAGTTTGTGGCAACAAAAACTCGGGTCAACCCCGGGGATGTCAGATGACCTCCACGCGAAGACATCGTGGTTACGACCAAGGCACGCAACCAGGCTCCGTTTGTCGTCTGGTTCCAAGTCTTTGCCAATTTTAGTGACCTGTCCAGGTTCTCCAATATTTATTGTCTCCAGTTCACCTTCCGGCTCTGGTCGCGGCATCTGCTCCTCGTCTCGCATATCGAAGTCGACCATGTGAACCGACCTGCGTGGAGGGGGTTTGTTACCGGGCTGACTGATTCCAGTAGAAGTACTAGGATCCCTCGTCACCATTCGAACAGACCTGAAATAGCAGTCCCGAGATTCTTTCTGGTCTCCAGCTATAGTGAGCACCGTACCTTGTTTGGAGATCATTTTGAGCTTTTGGTGCTTGGTTGAGACCAACATATCCCAATCATGGATGGTCGGCCTCCCCAGGATCATATTGTATTCAGAAGGGAAGTCGGCCACGATGAACCTCACCCTTTCAAATCTGTATGCCTCCTTGGTGCCTAATGTCAACCGCAAATCAATGTACCCTTTGGGTATGGTGTCTTGCCCATTAAACACGATTAAGGCTGTGTTACAGGGCCTGAGATCTTCTTCGTCGAGGTTCATCTTTTTAAAGGCTTGCCAAAGAATGACATCAGCGCAACTCCCATTATCCAAGAAGATTTTCTTGACCCTGCAGTTCACCAACGTCCCCGTGATGACCAACCCGTCTACGTGGCCTGGTATCACGTCGTCCAATTCCTTCCTTGTGAAATATAGTAACGGTGGTTCTGGCTCTTCTTCTTTGAACTTAGGACGCTCTCTGATGGAGAGCACCTCCCTGAGGTACTTTCGCCGGGCATTCATAGTATCGCCGCCTCCACCAAACGCGCCACTGATAACATTACATTCGAATTCTGGTTCCTGGAATTCCTCATCATCGCGAGCCTGCTTGTTGCCGCGATTCTCGTCTTTAAATTTTTTATCATTAGACTGATTGACAAACTTGCCTCCTCTCCTCTTCCGATTTCTCCATCCCTGAGTGCGGATGAGGTATTGACGCAATTTTCCTTCCCGGATATATTTTTCAATGGCATCCCGAAGGTCCCTGTTGCGAGCTCGGCAAGTATACCGATCGTTCCAAGTAATAAAAGTGATGAAGTAGAGTATCGTCTCCACAGGGATTGTAGACCAAGTACTATAATAACCAGTCCCCTTAAGTTGAATGGATCAAAAGAGGGTAGCAATAATTGTTGGTTCAAAAACAAAAAGTAAAATTAAAAAGTAAATTGCGTATTTTTAGGGTTTTCTGAAGAAAGAGATGAAGAGAGATTGTGAAAAACAATTGTGAAAAATTGCAGTAAAGATTACGAACACCTGTCTGTCTGATCCCCACCTTGTAATCTGTAAATAAATTTACAAATGAATTACTCTTTTGATCAAACGATTCACCATCTTTTATTTAATTGGTTAAGCCCTAATCCCTTAGTGATCTTAACCTTATTAACCCTATTAGAACCCTAATCCCTTAGTGATTCCTTTTCAGGTTAATCATGCAATTCGGTGAATCTTTCGCGTTTGCGGTTCATGTAGCCTATCCCTAGTGCGTACATGAACAGCTATTTTCCTCCCGTTCGGGAATTAGGATCCCAATATCCCTATTGTGAATCCTAAACCTGGTGATATGTTAGAATGATTAGATCTAAAAGATCAATGAGATGAAGAGCGAAGGGAAATAGATGCAAAAGGATAAACATATATAAATCAGATCCAAACTACAAGGGGTTCACATTCAGGGTTGTGACCCTTACCACAATACTAAGATCTAGCCAACCATATTCATGGCTGATCTCAAATAAAATTCAACAAGAAAGTAAATTACAAGAATGAACGAAGAACGAACGACGAACAGCCTCCTTTCTCTCCAACGGCGGTCTCTTCTAGGTTTTGAAAATCCGTGCTTTTCAGAATTTGCACCTCCTTATTTATAAGACCAACATTTTATCTTTTATTCCACTTTTGCCCTTTGATAGTTCAGCTGTAGCTTTTATATCCCACGCTTGCAGCGTCAATCCCACGCTGTGAGCGTGGATGCCTCTGTAATCCCACGCTTGCAGCGTCAATCTCACGCTGTGAGCGTGGATGCCTCTGTAATCCCACGCTTGCAGCGTCAATCTCACGCTGTGAGCGTGGATGCCTCTGTAATCCCACGCTTGCAGCGTCAATCTCACGCTGTGAGCGTGGATGCCTCTGTAATCCCACGCTTGCAGCGTCAATCTCACGCTGTGAGCGTGGATCTTACTTCTTGGCCAATCCTCATTTTCCTTCCAGATTTGTTTGTTTTTCCTGAAATTTGAGCATAAAATCAGTTAAACATTCTTGAAAGTGGAATTTAAGGATTACAATAAGAACCATTGCATTTTAGATGAGGAATAGTTCATTATTCTTCTCTTTTTGGCTTGAATTTACTTATGTGCTGACGGCACATCAAACAATTCCCAGATTTGAACGTTGCTGTCCCCAGCAATGTAATGAATCAGAAGAGAAACAAGATGAACTTCTGCAAAGAGACATCTGAGCATATATATTTTAAGAATCTTAAACTGCTATGCACGTATAACTTCATGGCAAAAAATCAGTAATAATACTTTTCAGTTTCATCAAGAATTTGGATCCCAGCTTGAATATTTCTCACTAACATGCATATTTTTGTCACTCAGTGTTTGAGGGTTCTGCACTCATTCCCTCAATGTAGCAGTTAATCTTTGAAGTTGAACATATTCTCAAATCCCTAAAAATAAGGAATCCATTTGCCATGCATCTACTGATCAAAAGGTCTTTGCAAGGTTGTAACTTGGCTTAGGCTAAGGTATGAATATTTGGGAAAGTAGCTAATTTTTACTGTATATGAGATTGAAAAACTACTAGTTGTTCATGCTCAGACACAATTTCACTTAGTTCTTCCTTTTCTATTCATATTCTTCTTTTTCTTCTTCCTTCCTGACCTTTTCCTGCCTTTTCTGTTGCTATGCAACTTTTCATTTTGTTCTTTTTTTTTTCTTTAATCTCAGCTTTTGTTTTTGTCATCACTTCAACTTCTATGAACTTTTTTCTTGAATTTTCTGTAATAAGTGCTTCAATCTCATTCAAGGTATGTCAATAGGAAAAGAAGTCATGTGTCTTATGGTTTAATCTAATAAGAAATAACAGGCTAAGGCTCAAATGGGCTAGCAATGAACATTTCTTTGGACAGTTATTTGGCCAAGTAATTACAAGAAGGAATTGCCTTTATCATATCAGCCATGCATGCAAGCTAGAGAAACAATTCAAATTCAAGAAACCACTACAATGAGGTTCTCTAATTTCTATTTTCAGCTCAATCCTCTATGCTGTTTTTCAAACCAGGATCTAACTTCCAGAATTCACATCAGGCATTATCTTAGAAAGATTTACCATGAAGTAACTATACAGACAAGCAGACATCATTCTCAAATCAAATGCACAGATGAATATTCACAGATATCATTGATTCATTCCCATTTAAGACTTGAAGCAACATGTCAAACCTGAGATTGCTTGTTTTGGAATTCAAGTTTTTTTTTTTTTTTATGCAGAATTGAAATGAAATGAGAAAGAAAACTAAAACTAAATTAAAACAGTAAAAGTGTTAAGAGTCTCCCTTTTGTGTTCCACATTTAGCAATGTTTCGCATGTGCAGCATGCGACCCAATTCCCAGATTTAGAACATTGCTGTCCTCAGCAACAACTATTTACAGCACAAAGTTCGCATTCTGTCAACTGGAACATGCACATCTTTGTTAATCAACAAAACAGAAAAAAAAAATTTATCCAAAGATATTGCATCAAAAGGGAAAATTCTTTCATCATATTGTCTTCCAACAAAAACAAATAAGGAAATTGACTTAAAAACATTAAAACTACAATTAAAAATTGTTTTGGAAAAGATAGAGAATCATCAGTAATCCTCCATGGTGTCATCATCAGCTGGGGGTGAAGAATGTGGATGCTGTGATCTGAAACTAGTGGTGTCAATTCCACGATCACTGCATAGTCTCTCAAGCATGCCCCGCATGAGCCTCTGCTCAACCGTCATGTCTTGCATCTGACGATCCAATCTCTGAAGAAGTACCATTTCTGCAGAAGGTGCTGATGCAGATGCAGATGCTGGAGCTGGTGGTGGCATTGGTTGCTGTTCACCCAAGGCACATGACGCCTTCCAGATGGAATGACGGTTGGACTCCGCCCTCATTGCATGAAAATTTGCTTGTGTAAGCTCCCTTTTTACTTTTACATCATCAGCCTCATCATTATCAATTTCTACCCCAGCTTCCAAGCAAAGTTGCTCTATCAAGGAGCTGTGGGCTAGATGGATCTCAGCTTTTTTCTGGGTGATAATGTAGACAATCCTCTCAGATAGTAGAGCGGCAATATCCAAATTTTCCTCACTCATGAGGGTATACAGCAGTGCCGCTCTCTCAACATTCACATCACTCATATTTGTAGAAGCTATGATTGTCGAGTTGATAAATGTATGCCAGAACATCGCTTCAGGGTTCAGATCCAACCTTTCCAATTTCTCAGGTACCCCTGGATTTCCACTTTTTGTTTTCCATGTGGCATAGGGATGGGTGATTGCACTTTTGATTCTTTCCGCAATCTCTGGCATATCCTCCCAATACAGTCCGGTTTCTTCAGAAGGTTGCATTCTGTTATATGTCTGAGCAAAATAGCATGCTTTGCTCCTGTCAAAACTGGTGCCCAGAAATGTCTCTATTACTGCGGGAGAGAAAGAAATCTCATGTCCCCGTACCCAACTTTTTCTTGTTGAGTTCACCATTTCCAAGTCAGCATTTGCACAAAACTCTTTGAGAATTGTACTTGAACTTGGACCAGCAAATCGCACCAGCTTGTTCCACCTTCTTCTTTCTGCTGTTATCCTGACCGGACAATCACTATCCATAAAAACACTAACTTGTCTTTCCGAAATGATCTTCTTAGGTGCAAACCATTGATAGTACCGGTCTTGAGCCTCAGGGGACAAGAACCTAGTACTATCAAAAACGGATGAAGAAGAGGTTCGAGGCCTCTTTGTGCCAGCAGCACTGCTGTCGCCCGTCTTCTTCCCTGGGCCAGTTCCTTTTGTGGTCTTTTTAACTTGCTTACCCTGCACTCAGAAAAAGTCCCAACACCATAGAATTCAAGTATATCAGAAAATCATGAAGCATACCACCCAAACGTTCCATACCAATTTTGGAGACCAACCATCAAACACTTAGCATGCATTTTTATTTTTATATCTTACAGCCAAACATCCTCATCCTCATCCCCATGGAATATGTAAACAAAGCAACCATGAGAATAGAGAAGGGAGGAGGTAGAGAGAATCATGAGATAGGTGAAGGATCATAAGAGTTACCTTGTCTCCAGCCATTTGAAATCAAAAATTGAAACCTGATGGAGATGCACTGGCGATGCTCTGTGGTGGAGATGTGGTTGTCTTGATGATGCTTGATTGACAGTGATGGAAGGGATGATATGGTGATTTGGGGATGGTGAGGAGAATAGAAGAGGAAGAGGGAGATGGAGGGAGTGACGGCAGTGAAAGGGTGAGGAGAGGAGAAGAGAAGGTTGGAAATGAGATGAGTGTGTGAGTGGTTTTAGGGTTTTTAATAAAAAACCCTCGACTTTTCAGATTCACGCTTCAAGCGTGGATCCCACGCTGTAAGCGTGAAGCTTTCTGGCCATTCACGCTGTCAGCGTGATCTTCACGCTATCAGCGTGGAGGTTTCTGTTCGCTGACGCTTACAGCGTGACGGTTGACGCTCTCAGCGTGGCGGTCACTGGAGGTTCACGCTCCAAGCGTGACGGTCTTCAGCACCTTCACGCTCACAGCGTGACGGTTCCTGTTCGTTCACGCTCTAAGCGTGGATCTCACGCTATGAGCGTGGAACCTTCTGTTTTGTCACGCTGGAAGCGTGAATTTTCACGCTGTCAGCGTGGAAATCCCTCCCTTTTTTTTTTTTTAGATGCAAAACCCCTGTTGGGTTGCCTCCCAATGAGCGCTTGTTTAATGTCACGAGCCTGACAGTAATCTTTCAAGATTTAGGAGAAGATAAAGGGACAGAAATTGTGTCCCTATAAATATCTCCACCATGATAAACTTTCAATCGACACCCATTGACCTTGAAAGGTCTTTCTGTGTTAAGAGGGGAAATCTCAACTGTCCCATATGGGAATATCTTTTTAACTACAAAAGGACCAGACCAACGAGATTTTAACTTGCCCGGAAATAACCTTAATCAGGAGTTATATAAGAGTACCTGCTGTCCTGGCTTAAACTCCTTAGGCTGAATTCTTTTGTCATGCCAATTTTTTGTCTTTTCTTTATAAATTCTGGCATTCTCATAAGCTCCTAGCCTAAACTCATCCAACTCGTTCAATTGCAGCAATCTTTTAGCATTAACTTTTGAGGGCTCAAAATTTAAAAATTTAATAGCCCACAAAGCCCTATGCTCCAATTCTACAGGATTTACCATAAACTAATTGGAAAGGTGACATTCCTATTGGCGTTTTGAACGCAGTCCGGTATGCCCAAAGTGCATCATCCAGTTTCTTAATCCAATCCTTCCTTGAGTTATTCACTGTTTTTTCTAAAATCCTCTTCAGCTCTCTATTGGAGATTTCCACTTGTCCGCTAGTCTGAGGATGGTACGGTGTTGCCACCTTGTGAGTAACACCATATTTTGCAAGCAAACTCTCAAATTGCTTATTACAAAAATGGGTTCCTCCATCACTGATGATTGCACGAGGAACCCCAAAGCAGGTGAAAATATTCCTTCTTAAGAAGGAAATCACCACTCTTGCATCATTTGTGGGTGATGCAATTGCTTCTACCCACTTGGATACATAATCCACAGCCACCAAGATGTATTGATATGAGTAAGACTTAGGAAATGGTCCCATGAAGTCAATTCCCCATACATCAAAAAGTTCCACTTCTAATATGATATGAGTAAGACTTAGGAAATGGTCCCATGAAGTCAATTCCCCATACTTACAACTGTAACAGATTTTATGATTTTGGTAACTTTACTGACAAAAGATGAATAAATGTTCCTGTGGACATAAAATCGTTCAGCCCCAGCACAGTTCTGCCCAGATGACTGAAGAACAGCCCTGACAGCAATTTGAGCAACCTGTATTCAGCAGATCAATGTCTGTCAAACTATGATATTCAAGAATGAATATTTCACATTGTAATGTTAACATTTGCCAACCAAGTGGTCAACAATATAATAGAACTGGTCCAGAGATTCAAGAAAGAGTGAAAGAAACACAGATAAGATTTTTTTGATGTGGTCTCCCTTACCCCTGGATCAATGGAGAACACAGGTTAGGAAGAGAAAGAATGGTTACAGAGCTGCCACTCCTCATGTATTCGAGAGCCTGAACTCTTTCACTCACCTAACTATCACAACTGAATTGCCACTTTTCTCTCCTCCTTTCTATATCTAAGAATATCAAGTAACCCTGAGAACCATAAGCTAACAGGGCCTGACCCAACTAGATAAACTATAACTACTATATCTAATGATATCTATTAATGCTGACTACTAGTAACATGGAGGGCCTGACCCAACTTGATCAACGAGCCCATCCTTGTTTCTCCTTACATAACACATTTCCTAGTTGGTGGGCTGCTACTAACACAATAACACCCAAGCCTTTGGAAATCAGAAAATGTGGAGGGGGTTCTTACATGGTCCACATCTACATCTTCACAAACAATAAATGCATCTTTTCCACCAAGCTCCAGTGTAACTGGTATAAGTTTCTCAGCAGCATTTCTCATTATCTGCATAAAAAAATGCAGTATATCATTAGAGTGAAAAGACTTCTTATTGCATGGAAAAGTGGATAAGCATCTTACAAAGAAGGGAATAATATGTAAAAAGTAGATGATAACTCTGAGATACTCCCCCATTCATTCTGCTTATGAAGCATCATTTTAAACCAGAGGTCTATAACAACTTTTGAGGTTACTCTCTCTCCCTCTCTCTCTCTCTCTCTCTTTTGTGAGTATAGAATGGGGCTTAAGCAGATCCTAATACTACTCAGTTAAATATTGACCTAGTACTCCCTGCAATTCCTTTATTTAATAATATCTACCATGCATATCATATCAGAAACTATCTCTTTGAAATCAGAAATAAAATTATTACGGAATACAATTCAGAGATGAGAGGACAGGATACAAAAGGAATTATACCATCTTACCAACCCCAGGTGATCCAACAAAAATGACTTTATCAGCAGAAGATACAAGTGCTTCTCCTGTTTCAGCAAACCTGGGAAGAAAGGTCCAATTATGGTCATAGATGCAGACATGTCTGTCCAACAAAAGGGATAAGGGTACAAAATAAGGCTCTACCCTGTTATCACCTCAACAAGGTCCTCTGGAGCTCCTATGGCAGCAAGAGCTGATTGGATGATTCGGAAGTAAAAGCATCCAGACCAACTTGCATGTTCCGATATCTACAATCAAAATCACATGGATTTCTGTCAAATTGAAAAAAAAAAAATTATAGTAACTAGTAAGAGTAGATATTACACCTAGCAGAATCTCATTTTTTATTATCAGTTTATCCCCGTGAAAGTATAACAATCAACAATGTCTACTCATTAAAAGACATGATAAATCCATAGTATGAACAACTTTAGATAGGTAGATGGTAGATATTATATCATTTTATACCTTAACCACAATGCCATTTCCAGAAAAAACTGCTGCCAACATAGGATTAAATATATTGTGGAAAGGATAGTTCCATGACACAATGGCACCAATAACACCAAGAGGATGAAATTCTACTCTGGCTCTCTTATGAATCATTGATCTTCCAGAGGATCTGCAAGTTTTTTATTTACCACAAAAATAAAAGTGGTCGTGAAGGTGCGTTTAGATAATTCGCAATAGAAATATCATTATGTATATAAAAAATGTAATAACATTTTTTAATAAAAAAACTGGAATATAAGAAAAATTTATGAGGCTTTACTATGTCAACGTAAAAAACAAAAATAAAAAATGCAGTAAAAAAATAAAATAAACAGAGACATACATACTATCACAGTCAGTTTAAGCATAGAAAACAACAAATTACTGGGATTTGGGGGTTATGGTGTGCCTACTTAAGATAACAAAAAATATGTATAGAACTACTAGTGTTTTAGGTCTAAATGAAGATGAGAAAATATACTATTAAATACAAAACAGATTGAAATGGTACCGGTACTCAGGCTTTAGCCACTGCTCACCCTCTGACAGCAGCCATTTGATCTTCTCACACGTTGTCATTATTTCTCCTAAAGAGGCATCTACCATTGTCTTTCCAGTATCACGCGAAGATATTCTAATAAAAACACATGAATTAGAATATATTTGAATTTGTTATTAATATTCTTATGCAATAAGCACAATTCATATATATTTTTCAGACTAACAAATAAAACAATATGATAACTAAAAATAAAAGACAATTGCATGTTCACCAGGATATCACAAGAGCAACACTATATAAGTTCATTAAAAAAAAAAAAACTACCATTTAAATCTTCCACTTACGACCATGGAGAAGTAGTCTTACTCGCATATAAGTGCTTGGTGTTTAATTATATATTTCAAAAGTATACGCAAAAACTGGCGTCTTTGCTTGAAGCTGGTCTTTGCCCACATTTTTTGCGCCTTTCGTACTTTTTCCACTTGCTCCTTAACCTAACCACACATGCAAAATAGTTCAAGTTAAAACTTGCAATACTTTTATTTATGAATCAAGTCAAACTAGCAACCAATATTTTATGAACACTCTTCAATCACTTGCTCTTGTGCATCAATATTCTCCTTTATGGATCTGTAGTGTTGTCATTAGAGCTGGAAGTGAGTTGAACCAACTCGCTAGCAACTCATAGCTCAATTTGTTAACAGCTCAATAAGGTAGGCTCACAAACTAATAAACTGAACTTGTGCTGAGAACCTTGACTTGTGTATGTTGCATGTGTGCGTGCGTATAGGCTCAGCTCACTTCCACCCGTTGCTGCAATTAATGTTTCTGGATGGTAGGATATATATGGATCGAAGAGAGTGCCATGAGCGCAATTAATCAACCCCCAAACTAGGGGCAGGCATAAGTACACATTCATAAGCAAGAAAAATAATACATGGATGAAAACCAAAAGGTCATCAAAATTGAGAGATGGAACTTCCAGATTTAAGAACAATAAAAATATAGCTCGAAAGGAATTCTATTGAATTTTGATTTTGGCATACACAAGGATGCAGGATGCCTATATGAAAATTTAGGATACAAGTTTAGCAAGAAGTTAAAGACATGTTAATTTTTTTTTTCCAGCTAAACTAGGCTAGCATACCTCTAATGTGATTAGTTAACACTGACGATATTTTTAAAAAATTCTCCATCTTTTTTGGGGTATTTTTCTTTAGCTGTGGAAAATTCTAAGTTTCTTATTTCTAAATATCATACCTTCACAAACACTAATTACCCAAAAAAATAAAATCAAATATGCAGTGTGCATCTCAAACTAATAGTTGCTTTCTAGCTTAGGTAAATAGATACTAAAACTATGAACCGCAACCATCAATCCCCTAAGAAGCATAGACTCACAGACCTCATCCGGCGTCAATGCAGGTACATATCCCAAATATTTCATGGTAGCAGGCTCATAGCACTGAACTTTCTTTCCTGATTGCTGAGCCGTTCCCCTTGGAGGCACCTGAATAGGAATCAATTATGAATAAGACCGGATCAGCCAGATTCTCCAAAAAATAAAATAAAATAAAATAAACAAACACCCAACTGCAAGTCATGATGCTTCACCGAGAGAAAGTTAATTCTTATAATACATTGATTCGGCACTTCATTCATTTCCAATTAAACTGAACTCAATTTTCAAATAGAAAAGCAAATCTCACCAATCACTTAAAAGCCAGAATCAGAGCAATGATAAAACTAGTCACTACACTAAGGATCCGCAAAAGTTTCAATTCCAAATGTAAACATAAAAGACTCACATATATGAAGCTGTTCTCCTGCGCTTGGTTTCCATCGTCCAACACTGTAATTATCAAAATCCACGTTACATTTTCACCGTCGCAACAAATTTAAGTGAGTGAGAGAGAGTACCATCGGAAGCGTCAACATCGATGGAAGGAACCTTGGGAGGAATGAGCATGAGAAGGAACTTGCAGATGGCGAAAGCGAATGCTAGAACGAGCAAGGGCCACCAAAACGCCATTGGAACTTCACAGCAGATTCAGGGAGCGATCTCTCTGCGAAGAAAACTACCTTACTAGGGTTTCGAAAAGCTTCCAGAGAGGTTTTTTCTTTTTTCTTTTTCTCGGGACAATGCTCGAAGACTGCGAAAGAATCCGGGGAAACTTTGAGGTGATGATTACATAAAGTTGATGCTAAGGACAAAGGGAGAAGGTAACAGAACAAATTGGGCTTTGCAAAATGAAATAGGACTAAAAACAATAAAATGAGATTCCAAGCTTTTTAGTGCATGAAAATTATTCTATTCCTCGTTCTGAAAAAATAAAAAATAAAATTTTTATTTTTATTTTTATTCTGAGAATAAGAATTATGTTTGATAATATAATAAAAAATAATTTCTATTAAATATAAAAAAAATTGATTATCACTTTCCTCTTCATATGGTGTGATTGTGATTGTGGTGGTGGAGGTGGCATGGTGGCGGTGGTACAGCGGTGGTGGCAGCAGTGATGTGATGATGGTTGTGACGGTAGTGGCTGCGGCGATGGCGGTGACAGTGACAGTGCTGGGGATGATGGTGGTGGAGGTGATGACAGTGGTTGCGACAATAGTGGTGGAGATGGTGGTTGGTGGCGACGACAATGGTAGCAGTGACATGGTGGTGGTGGTTGTGATGGCATCATGGAGGTGGAGGTGGTGGTGGTTGTGATGGCATCATGGAGGTGGCGGTAGGTGACAGTGGTGGTGGTGGTGGTTGGTGGCGACGGCTGTAGCAATGATAGAGGTGGTGATGGTAGCGGTGGCGATGGTGGTGGTGGCAATGGCTTTGTAATGGTGATGGTGATGGCGGCGGCAGTGGTTGCGATGATGGTGATGGTGGTTGATGGTGGTAGTGGTGATGGTGGTGGTGATAGTGGTGGTGGTGGTGGTTGCAGCGGTGGTAGTTGTGGTGGTGGTGATGGATGGAGGTGGTGGTGGTGGTGGCGATGACATCGTGGTGGTTGGGGGTGGTCACGATAGCACTAGTGGTACGACGGCGGCGACGACGATGATGGAGGTGGTCGTGTTCGGATGATAGTGGTGGTGGTGATGATGGTAGATATGAAGAGTGCTTAAGAGAGATAAGTGTTTCTCATTTTGTGTGGGAACAAAAAAAACAGAGATTTTCTGATTCTTTTTTTGTTCCGCAGCTCAAAAATTAATCTGGTTCATCCCGAGAACAAGAAAATAAATCGGTTTTACCAAATGAGTTTTCTATCCATTTATGTTCCGAGGAACAGAAATTAAAAAAAAAAAAAGATGATTGCAGGAAGGTTGTCATGCGCACCCTTAGTGATAAAATTATTTTATACACATACTTTTATGCGTAAAGATAAAATAATTAAATAGTGATAATTTAGTTGATGCATTGGAACTAAATATAAAGGTGTTAGATCCTTCTTAATATCACCTTTAATTATGAACCTATCCCGAACCGGACCAATCACAAGATAATGAATCGATGGAATAATTTTTTTTAAAAAAAGGAATTTATTTTCAATAACAAAAAAAAATATTAATCTATTATACTTTAGCTAATGGGGAAGCAAAACGCAGCAGAGATGCAAATGCAAAGGGGATGAAATTCATAGTTGCAAAGAAACCAACACCAGTGGAGAAGAAGTCGAAGGTTGGCAAGAAGCTATTGAAGGAGGGTTATGCTCCGCCAGCGAAAAGAAGAAAAGGAGAAACAACAAGATGAAAGAGCGATGCTTTGATAAGAAAATCTATTTAGTTTTATGTTAGGATAGCGGATCCTAAATCGGTATCTCAATGTAGAGAATAAGAAAAGAAGAAGGAAAATCATAGAAATTCAATTGAAATTGGATCCTGTATATTCAAGTTGTTTTTTGTACAATGACACCTATCCTTCATATAAGCCACGTATCCTAACAACATTATAACTGCCTTCTCCTAATCAAGACACTTAACCCCTTTACAATGAATCACACTTGAGTCCACTAATATCAGTAACCACTCACAGCAATGGCCCATTACTAATAACAATAACGTATAATAGCTACTTACAAACTAATACACCAAAGCAACTAACTAATAAACTCCTACTACAAATACAATAGAGCAACTAGCTAATAAACTCCTACTACAAATACAACAGAACAACTAGCTACTTACTCGTAACATTTTTTCTCAAGTATTTTTCATTTTTTGTTACGGTGATAAAACCATAGTTTTGTTTTTGTATGGAGAAAATGAGAAAGACGAAGATAAGATCATAGTTTTTTTTTTCAAGTTGCAGTTGTAGAAATTGTGTATGGTCGATCCTTTTGGTGGTATGAAAATGATTTGGATTGATGATGATGCACTTCTGTTGTTTTAGTTCTTCTATTATTTTTTATTTTTCCGTCTGTTTTGTGAAGAAGAAGATGAAGAAGGTAGAAATGCTAGACTATTACGAAATGTGTCTTTTTCTTTTGTGCCAGAATTTTCAAAGGAATAATTTTCCATTGATATTTTCAACAAAAAAATATTACCGTTGGTATTTTCAACGAAATTCTAGTTAAATTTCGTTGCAAACTGTGAATGAACTTTTCAAAGAAAATAATTTTCGTCAAAAATTTCAACGAAATTTATTAAATAAATAATATGTTATGGCGTTATTTTTCAACGGAAAAATAAGGCTTGTGATGAAAAAATTTCAATGAAAATTTTTTTCGTTGCACATTTCAATGGAAAAAAAAATTCCATTGCCCTTCGATGAAGGATTTTCAGACCAAAAAAATTCATTGAAAAATGCATTTTTGACAGAATTTTCATCATTTGCAATAGAAAAATTCCGTAAAAAATATAGATATTTCTAGTAGTGTGTCCTAAGGTAAAAAATATTATTAAAGAATATATACCTCCTAATTAGAATATATAATAGTCGCTTACCAAAAAAAAGAAAGAATATATAATAGTCATAATTTATATTAGTTCATCTATGCTAAATAATAATTAGGAATATTACTAATAAATACCATAAACTATTGAGTGTAAAGAAATAAGATCTTGTCTATTGAAAGAAATGGATAAGCACACAACTATAAAACTTGTTATTATGAAACTCACTATTATTGATTATGAAGAGGGATATTCTCAGTACCAAAATTTTTTACTACCAATTTACTATTCATCTAATCACCATTAGATTAACATTTTTTTTCTTCAAAAACTTTTTAACTTTCCCTCTCTTTGATCAAATGGTGATGTAATGGATAGTAAGTTAGTAGTAAGAATTTCTGGTAGTTAGAATATCTTCGCTCATTGATTATATAGTTAACTTTTGATAAGTGGCTCTTTTTGGCAAATATTATAATTCAATATAATTGTTTTCAGTCATTTATTTATTTATTTATTTTTTGAGATATTTTAATCAATTCATCATTTTACGATTAGTACAATTTAGGACAAGTCTTGGAATTAAAACTTTACCAAAGACGTCATTTATCTTTTTTCAACCAATGATATATTACTCTCTCTTTTTTTGGTGAAAATGATATATTACTCTTTATTAATGTGTAAAAGAGTGTTACAATTGTTATCAAAAAAAAAAGAGAGAGAGTTACAATTGAAGGATTATGACCTGTAGATACGTTAAGTGGAGCCACAAAGAGACTTAAAGCTTTTAACACAAAAAATAAAATAAAAATAAATAGAACTTTTAACAAGACTACAGTCATATGGTTTAACAATATATTGAAATTGCTAATGGTAGTATACTAGTATGTAATCAATAATAAAATAGTAATAGTGACTTTTCAACCCGAAGATCTTATATACCTCATTAACACAATTAGAAATGAGATTTGAACGATTGTCTAATATCGAAACATTCTTCAAAATCGTAAGAAACAATTTTTTGATATCAAATGTTTGGGATACACCTAATTTTTTTTTTCCTAAAAGTTTATTAATATTTTTTATAGAATATTTTGTTACATCATTTATAATGTATATATATATATATATATATATATATATATATATATATATATATATATAGTTCATCTGCCTTTGCGAGGGGTGTTGCACTGCGGGTCTGCAGTCTTTACCACAGTGACGGGACAAGTGGCATTATTAACCACATAATTGCTGACACTGCCCATTATAGCCCTGGAAAAAAATCAAGAACAAAAAAAAAAAAAAAACAGAATGAAATTTATTGAGAAATAACCAAAACTCAATGCACGCAACCCAATTGGTCTTTGTGGGGAGAGAGAATTTATTCTGGGTGGGGACGACCATTTTTTAAATGGTCCCTTGGTATAAATTAGAGGTGGCAATTTGGGTTGACCCGCCAAAAAATATGGGTTGGAAAAATGAATCCACCCCGTTTTATGGTGGGTTGGCGGGTTGGCGGGTCAATCCACCAGCCCGCCAATTAAAAAAAAATTAATTAAAATTCAAAAATAAATTATATTTTATGAATTTTTCTAATATTATTTTATTTTATTTCACATTTCTCTATATATTTTTAGTCTCAATCTTAAATGTATACTAATATTTGTCAAACATTATTTAGGAACTTATATATAGATAACATTGTCATGAATAAAATTATTATTCTTTAATTTTTCTAAGAAGTATTAAGATAAAAAAAAATTGGATATCACAAACAATTAAGGAATAATGAAATACTACCTAATTGTAAAAAAAATAAATAAAAAATAAAAAATTATAACCCGGCGGGTCAACCCGCCCCGCGGCGGGTTGAACCCATTTCGACCCACTTCTAGGCGGGGCGAGTTGAGGTGGGTTGGTGGGTTGAAAATCTCAACCCAACCCGCCCCGTTTTGGCGGGTTGGCGGGTTGACCCGCCGGGCTCAACCCATATTGCCACCTATAGTGTAAATGAGAGGGGAAAATTGAAAAATAAGAAAAATAGCTGGAGTAAAGAGAAAAAGAAAGAATTAATATTGTGAGAGAGAATATCAAATCATTAGATGATCATCAAACATAATAAATATTTTCTTGTGGGGATTTGATGGAATTCAAGCTACCTTCTGAGACTGCTAAGGCCTCTGTTACCCATTGTAAGACTGTCTAGAGGAATGTGCTCAATTGCTTCACATATCTTCTCACGAGCATCTCCCCAGTAGATCTTCATTAGTACCAAAATCTACCAGCCAAAAATCCCAAGGTTACTCCGATGAAATGTACAATATGAAAAACCATCTACAACTCCCTGAGCTAAAATATAAATCATACATTTTTCTGCTTTACTGCAGTTGAGGCAATATCAATTAGTTCAGGTTCGGGTTTCAATCCATATTTCTTCATGAGCGCAGGTTCAGAGAAATCAGCCAGAGGTATGAGAGCTGCATATAGATCAACAGAAACCCATTCATGACTATGGAATTGGAAGACGAATAAGGAAAAAATGAGCTTGGATAACACATGACGTTAGAGATATATAATACAAATTTATTGAAGACTCGTTAATTAGAAGCTTTAATATTTAGGTAAATTGGTTGCACGTTCAATTATCACTTTCTCGTTTTATTAATAAATAATTAATATTTTGCAATTTGTTAACATATGTAGAAGAGACCGGCATATTATTCACCTTTCATACTGGATAAATTTTTGTATGACGGACATATTAAAAAAATATAATATAAAAATATTGACTGACTTTCATTTAACAACTTAAATTTTTAGGTTGAATTAATTCATTATATTGTTTCAGAGCCTCAATTATTAAGAGATCATAAGTTCAATCCTTATTATCCCTAATTTTTAGTGGAATTAAGTCTGTACAAGATAAAACAAAAAAATATGTCAGTAATATCTACATTTTAAACCTAAGGATTCTTGGATCTCAACTCAAAATCTTAATTCATCAACTCATGCTCCTATTTGTACGTTAAGTTACTTATAGGACATTATTTTTTTCTTAACTCAATCCTAATTATTTATTTGAGGTGAGTTGGCTCTTTGATATTCTCATAAGTTTTGACTCTTTGAACCGATCATAAAACTATTTGGGAGTGTGAGGCGAGTCAGGAATGAAAATATTTAAAGTTTTAAAGTCCTCCCAAAAATGACATATGAGAATAAACCTAAGATCTTTTTCTTTCCATTTACTTAACTTCTTTGCTACAATCTGAGGTACCATTCTTGACCAATGACACTTAACACATACAAATAAATGAACCACTAAAATCCTCAAACATTAATTTTATGTCCACCACACAACACAAATTTCAAGTATCAATAGAAATTAGGAACAGCAAAATGATCATGGATCTGAAAGAGGTGTTTGTTTATTTCTACGAATTTGTATCCATAATCATTTGAACATTATAATTTGGAGAATTAATTGAATTTTTTTTTCTATAAGCTCCTACATATATTTTGAGTACATGAATTGCAACACGTATAAAAGCATGGTAACAGAGATTACTAACGTGAGCCGGTGGCTTCCCAGAGCTGCATCTCGCCGTGCTCGTAGTATTCTGAGGGGCGAATGATAACAAGAATGAGGTGATCCCCTTCTTTGACAACGTTATCCACCGTCCATTTTAGTGCTTTGATGCTGCATGGTGAGAAATCCACAGCCACGCCCAATCTCCTATTTGCATTACCAGCCATTTCTCTCTACAATAACGATCAAACTATCTTATTCTTAATACCTCTTTTTTGTTACGTTGCTCTGTATAATAATAAGTCAGGTTTTGGTTTTTTTTTTTTAATGTGAACGTTTCACGTGACATTGAGTTTGATGATCAAAAACAGCAACTTGCAAGGGAGGCACCGAATGAATACACCGAGAATTGCGTTCCACATTGGTGACTGAGACTGTCCGAAACCTTAGGCTTTGAAAATTGAGATTGGCTACCCATTTCTTTTAATTGTCTCCCACCGTTGGATGGAAACTTACGATGAAAATTTGAAAGGTGGATATGAAGAGTGGAAATAGAAAAGAGAGAATATTATTTTACAAATGAAGTCCAACGACACTAATCATTGAGCTTTGATGATTTTACTATATCAAGAGATCTTTTGAGAGAAGACATTACTAAAAGTCAATTTTGAGGATGAAAAAAATAGATGGTAGTTTCAAGTTCAACCACATGTAAATTAGTCATCCCCAAGGCCCGTGAAATAATGCTGAAACAACAGAATAAACAATGGTTAATATTCCTTTCTGGGATCCTACTTTCATGGACAATTCAGCTATGACCAATTTCACTCACAATATAAATTGGCTTCCACATTCCCAAAATCTCAATACTCACATTCTCCTCTTATCTTGCATATCCTTTGTACTCCCAACCTTCAAGAAACAATGACACTCTTCAACGATCAAATTCCCTTCAATAACCGCTCACTCTTATCCACAATCCTCATATGTTTTGCACTAGGAACATGCATGGCACACGGTCACAGGAACATTGAAACAAAGTCCAGTACTCCCAATGCTATTCCCCCAGAGGCAAGCAAATTCTCAGAGTCAGAGCAACCATTCTTCCCTCCTTCTGAAGCACCAGGCCAGGGCCCAACATCAGAACAAGGCTTTGGTCATTCATCCTCATCATTTTCCGCTGCTTTCACAGACATACTCAAAGGAACCTTTCGTGGCAACTCCCCAACAATGCCTCCTGGACAAACCCACTCCAAAAACAAAAAAACCACTAACAAAGCGTTGGAAAAAATATGTGGCCGCACAGATTACCCAGACGTTTGTGTTTCCACCTGTCTACCCTATCTAAGCAACAATTTTGACGTCAAAGCTGTTCTTGAAGCTTCCATAAAGGCATGTTCCCATCAGATAAAGTTCACATTATCCAAAATTACAAAGTATTCTGCTTCCTCAACCGAGTTGGCAAATGCACTCGCTGATTACAAGAAACAATACTCTAAAGCATTGGAAAACCTTCAGAAAGCATTGGATGCACTCAAATCTCGTGATCTTGGAAAAGTTACTATCCAGCTTAGTGCTGTCATGGCAGATGTTTCAGCATGTGAAAGTGGGTTTGAGGATATGAAAATCAAATCATCAACCAAGGCTAAAACCGATGGTTTGGTTAGCATTATAGCCGGCAATTGCCTCTCCATTGCTTCTATGATTTCCTCTTAGTCAGGGTGCAGGTGTCTATGCTCTATATAGCCAAGTTGGGCATTGAGATTTGATATATATAGACCGTAGTATAGTATAAGAAAACATTATATAGTTGGGTGAGGGTATGAACTATGAAGAGATGCTGCTTGTGCAATGTAGGTACTATTTTTCCTTTTTTTTTTTTTTTCATAAACCTTGGATTCCAAGCAATGTATTCATCTCTTCATGGTATTAACCAACGAGTTAATATCCTATTTATGATGTAATAAGAGTATAATTGTAACCTTATATGCAGATCTATGGATAAATTTCTGTTTATCAAAATAAGGACTTCCACTACTATTTTTTTTTTAGATTTTTTTCAGTGGTTCATTGATTAAGTGGTTTGAACATGATCACTACAAATACAATATGGACCGGCCAATATCTATTGGGATAAATCACACGCGCTTGAGATGAGGGTGATGTTCCTTGTCTTGGGTTTGGAGTTGTTGTTGAGGATCAATGTGCTTTTGTCCTTAGCTGGTGCGATGAGTCCGAATGGGGGTACCTAGATACTCCGATGCTTAAGTTAGTATCAAAGGCAAGGTGTATGTATGTTCTTAGTGGAATAGATAGATGTAACTGAGTGTGTATCTTCTGCTTATATAGTGGTTCTGATGTCGCCTTTGTAAGGCAGCATGACTTCTGATTGGCCACGTTTGGGCTGCAGGTCAGGCTAGGACCTGAGTGGCCTTATCTTCTTAATGTCAAACTATTTTGATAGAGTTACGGCGAGCTATGATGCACGGACACGGACACGGGACACGACACGATACGACACGCCGACACGTTAATTCTAAAAAATGTCATATTTCGACACGTTGGGACACGTTTTAATATTAAATAAATTTTTTAATATATATAATATAATTTTTATTTAATACATATAAGAGTCCATAATAAGTCATATAACCAATCAAATATTTAAATTTCATAACATAAATATAAGTATAAATAATTTTTCGTACTTTGTTAATTTTTAATGTCAAATTTCATTACAAAAAAAAATTAATTTATAAATTATTTCTTTTATATTTAGTTAAAAAAATAAAATTAAGATTAAAAAAATAAAAAAAATAAAAAAAAACGTGTCCGAACGTGTCCGAGCGTGTCCCCAAATGTTGACTGCGTGTCCCCAAATATTGACCGCGTGTCTGAACGTGTCGGAGAATTGACCGCGTGTCCCAAAATGTTGACTGCGTGTCGGACGCGTGTCCGAGCGTGTCGGAGCGTGTCCGTGTCGGACACGTGTCCGACACGCAAATTTTTTAAAAAAATGCGTGTCGGTGCATCTGAGACGGCGAGCTGGTGCTGTCATCTGTTTATTAGTTATGAGGCGCAAATATATATAAAGGGATAGGATCAACTTACACCGGTGTAAGAATAATAAATCTTACACCAAATCTTAACCGTGGATTTCCGTGCATCCAACGGTTGAAATTTATTGGGAATTAAAAATTAATTAATGAGTGAGACCTAATAAATCTTAACTATTAGATGCAGGAAATTAATGGTTAAGATTTGGTGTAAGACTTATTATTCTTACGCCGATATAAGATGATCCTTCCCCATATATATATATATATATATATATATATATATATATATATATGGGTTCTTTTAACTCCAGAGTAAGACTTTCCATCTTAGTCGTTGATGGATGAAAATCAATGATTGTTATTTATAGTGTAATTAATAATTAATTAATTAGTATGATTTCCTAAACTATAATCGTTAGATGAGCGAAAATCAACGGCAAGGATGACAAGTAAGACTTATTCGTCCATCCAACAGTTATAGTATAGGAAGTGATATTAATTAATTAATTATTAATTACACTTTAAAGGACAACTGTTGATTTTCGTTTATCAACGGCTGAGATGGGGAAAAGAAGACTTTCTGGAGTGAATATAACATTTATAATTTTTATAGTTACTACCTTTTTTCTTAGTATTTTGTTACTACCAAATCTTAACCTTGATTTCCGTCAATCTAACGGTTATAATTTATTGGGTCATATTTATTAAATAATTATTAATT
>JAVKPL010009054.1:0-35137 GCA_032173675.1 Gastrolobium villosum | reverse complement strand
TTAAATTTTAAAGATTATCTATAAGACAAAAGGTAAGACAAACCCCACATGACAGAGTTAGTGATTGGTTAAATCATATGGGATGTGATCTTTATCTAAGAGGAGAACAACGGCCATGTGCATAATATTATTATTTATAAGGTGTTATGGTTATGCATAAGAATGTTAAGTGCAACATGTTCAATAATCATTTGATTAAAAAGCTAGCTAGGTACAGTAATTAAGATAAGTAGAATATATGTGTGTGGACTCGTGGGATTTGGGGTATGAGCTGTGAAAGAGAGGAAAAAGAGAGGCCTTCTTGTGAAAGATCATGTTATGTTCCCATGTGAATTGTTTGCACGCACTATGCTTTCTTTGCTTTGTCCCCAAACCATTCCCACATGTAGGGTATATGCTTCTCTCTGTCTGAATGTGCATATCTTCGTGTCTAGGGGTTTCTAGGTACCTTCTTCCATCATCATATCTTAACTGGAATTAGTGTAGTTTTTTTAAGGAGAAAAGAGTTTGACAATGCTCAATCATGATTAAGTGCATGGGATATCTATATCTATATATTAATTAATAGCATCTATCTGTTTGTAGGTCTTGCCTCCCCCTATATCCCCTAGACTTTACCATATGGGTTTTATGTTTATTATGTTGTAAGAAAAGTGATTCTGTAATGTTATAGAGATTCATTTTGCGTGCTGGAATTTATTTTTTTTGTTGCGGGCCCCACAAAATATTATGTGTGTAGGAAAGTTTGTTGTGTTATGTTAAAAGATAAAATGAAAACTCTTACAATATATTCCTGAACCTAACTAGCTTGAATAACATTGTAATTGAATTGTATATACACATATCGCAGTTGAAGTTTTATTTAATGGAACCAGTTGTCGAAGTCATGGTACGTAATTTCAAACATCTATCAAAGTACCAGGTAATTTACATATGTATGTATAGTTTTTTTATTTATGAAAAATATGATAATAAAGATAGGTTACTTTAATTTATTCTATGTACAAAACAACTACTTATAAAAAGTAAAATATTTTTTAAGAAGCTTTAAAAAAATTAAAACCAACACAAACACTACCAAATAGGATTTCAGTAACATGAGGTTATGTTATGCTGTCTAAATTTGAATGGAGCCATTTTTTCTATTATAAATTAGGAGAAGGTTATACTTACAACCTATTTTCTTTTACAACCTCTTACAACCAATATCTTAACAGTTGATTTTCGTCAATCAACGGTTAAGATTTTCGCCAATAAAATTTATTAATTAATTATTAATTCGTAATAAATCTTAACCGTTCATTGACGGAAATCAACGGTTAAGATATTGAGTGTAAGAGGTTGTAAAGGAAAATAAATCAACGGTTAAGATATTGAGTGTAAGAGGTTGTAAAGGAAAATAAGTTGTAAGTATAACCTTTCCCCATAAATTATAAATATATATAGTTCTACGAGTAATATCAAATATATTGAGAGAGATTTATATAAAAAATCACTAAAAATATACTAAAACGATGTCATTTAAAATCACAAATGTTTTTTTTCCAAACAAGTGAGAAATATTTATCATTTTAAATGACACAACTTTGTGTCATTTTAGATAAAATAATGTTATTTTGGTGTATAATTGTTATTTTTTATCTTTTCTCTCCTTCATTTTCTCTCTTTTCTTAATTTTACGAAGGAGAGAGAATGTAAAAAATAATCAAATATACACAAAAGAAAATGATATCATTTCATTTAAAATGACACGGGATCGAGTATCAGCTATATAAGCAATCAAACAAGTGACCAACGAGGGTTGGCTCTTGTGGTAAGGTACTTGGGTTCGTTAAGTAAGAACTCGAGTTCGAGACCTTGTGTATGCAGAAAGTACTTGCTGTGAGACTCACCTGCCAATACTAGGTAATCGACGCGGGTCTGACTGGACATAGTCGGGGCGAAGCCCTGGAAACCAGTGGAGCAATCCAAAAAAAAGCAATCAAACAAGCGGAAAATAAATTTTGTTCCATTTAATTTCCTTTTCACTTAATTTCGTAATCCTTTAGTCAATTATGATTATTCATTACGACTAAATATACACCAACTTCCAATAAATTTAGACAAATTTCTATCTACCCTCTTATATATTTTGTTTTTTAAAGAAAAAATTCACAAATTTTAGTGAATCAATGAATCAATCGTATTCCGCAAGTATGACGATCCCATTGCAAATTGTGTTTGCTTCATTATGTTGTGTACATTTGAAGATACAAAGGGTAGCTAAGTTCACTGGAGTAACAGAAGAGTCCCACCTAATTCAGAAGATCAGAAGAATCCCACAAATAGAGCAGTACTTTTCATTTATGAAATACCAAAGCGGCTTTGGTATGTTAATTGTTTAACTTATCACACATTATATATTGATGGCTTGGAGGATAGGCATGTTTATGGCTCTTAAATGTTGGTTTTACGAACCCACAATGACATCAATTTTAATTTCTAATAAGGGCATGGTGGTACTGGTAGTCACTAATGACTTAGATCCGTTTGAATGAGTTTTTTAAAAAATAACATTTTATGCCTTACTTATTTTGGAAGT
This sequence comes from Gastrolobium villosum, assembly GCA_032173675.1. NCBI lineage: Eukaryota > Viridiplantae > Streptophyta > Magnoliopsida > Fabales > Fabaceae > Gastrolobium > Gastrolobium villosum. The sequence continues at coordinate 32,556 of JAVKPL010009054.1, read as the reverse complement.
ACTTTTTTTCAGAAATTAAAACTATTTAAATATAAAAAAATAAAATTTGAAAAAAATATTTAATTTTTGACTTTTTTAAAAAAAGATAAAAAATTTAGCTTTCAAACTAAGCAAATTTTTTATTTTTCTTTTTAATTTTTGCTTTTTTTTTAAACAGACATCCAAATAGACTTTGCAGTATAAATAATTTTTTTATTTAAAAAAAAAAAAAACAGCTTTTGGCAATAAAAAAATCCATCCAAATTAGTCTTTTAAAGGGTAAACCAGAAAAGCTGGCAAGTACAGAAGCCATTCAGATGCCTCAAGTCAAGGCATTCGCTTTTTTTTGAATGCATGATTTTGAAACTTTATTGAATGAAAACATGGCTAAATTACTAGTCTTATTATCTTTCATTCTTTTGTCTTTTAAAAAAAAATAAAAAAAATGGGAACAACCATATTTACATAGATACAGCACACTCCAAAAAATAAACCCATGTGCCATATTCCTTGGTTTATGCATGAAGTTAGCATGCTGAGACAGCTATCCCTTAAGCCGGCCGCGTTCTTTCATAATCTTTAAATTCAAATAGTTATTATAAGGCACAAACTATCCGTCTAGAATATAATGAACGTTTTTGTTTTAGTCTCCAATTTAAATTCGGATTCATTCAACATAAGGCATCACAACTGATCTGAAATAATATATTAAGGCCCATTATATTAAGGTCAAGGCTTTTACCATGAAAAAAATATCTTCAAGATGATATTCCAGTCAACAAAGGCCGCTCATAATCTCATGCTCTTTTACAAACTGATATCAATCCACCTACACAAGAACAAATAGGCTCAACCTATCTACAGAAAGAATAAATCTTTGGTACTATTGTAACACTAAAGATTCAGTACATCTCACTAATAAGAGCATTACATGTCAGCCAAAACTCTCTCTCCTCTGCCAAATTATCTCTTTCTCCTCTGATGTGTAATACTCCTATTTGTGGGCTGCACTGAACCTAGGTGCTACAGTTGCACTAAATATTTATTCCTACACAAGAACAAATAGGGACACTTTGTTGTTTCGCCACTTGCAGGCAACAATTAAGATATCCCCTCCACTATAAATACAAATATACTAAGAGGGCGTTTGGTTGAAGAGAAATTTTTATGAATCATAGGGAAATGTGATTAGTAGAGAAATAATTGGGGAGTGAGTTTGGTAGGAAAATATAAAAAAAGTTGTTTGGTAGGAAAAAAAATTTACTAGAAAAATTAAGTAACTTTTGTAAAATCTATGTTTGGCTTTTGGTAAAATATAAATGGGAAAAAAAATGTGATATTACAAAAATATCCTTATTTTTAAAAAACGAAGAAACAGCCTTGGTGCCCTTTATCCATAAAAGAGGGTTATCATTTCCCATCGTTCATTTGCAAATCATGTGTGTTGCCAACGTCCATATGTTAAAAAAGGACAAAGTCTGTCTTTGAAATTGGTGTGTCGAGTTTTTCCGGTGAGCAACCATCAGAAGCGGGGAACCCATTAGTGTCTCTTTGATTCTATCTCTGTTTGTGGACAAGATAGTGTTCTATTATTTTAAAGTTTACTCTCTGTTTCAACTGTGCTTTTGCCTTGATTCACTTTTACTTTGTAGTATTGTGGGGAACCCATTAGTTTGTGGAAGTAGCTCCACTGAAGGTTGCTCTGGATCCGCAACCCTCATGCCCGTTTCTTTCTCTCAAACATCATCGCAAAGTATGTCCAAATAGAGGGTACGCTCGTCAAAATATTATAACACAATATGACCAAATACATAGATAACCGAAAATACCTCCTTAGCAAAGGGTTTTTTTTTTGCCGGCTATCTCGCTTCAAAATCATGGACAAACTGGTTTGCTAGCAAAGGAATTTAGGTAGGTAAATTATGAACCTCTCTCAACCAAACATGGGCACCCAATTTCCCCACTTCATATTTCTCTATCAATCTCCTCAAAAACCTCCAACCAAACACCCCCTAAGGGAAAAGTGTATGTCATCTTAAAGGATGTAAAGTTCTGTTATTTTAAGAGAGAGAAAGAGATAGATAAAGGAGGAGAGTTAGTTGACAAAAAATAAAATAAAAATGTGAGTCTCACCTCTTTGTGAGAGTGAAAGGATATAAGTTGTGTCATTTAAAATGATAAACACTTTTCCCATATACTAAACACAAGGTATATGCATTCTTTTACATGAATAAATCAGTTTACACAAAATTTGATTTCAGCATCAGAGTATCTTGCTAGTACCCCTGGCCTTGTTCTAAGTGAAGAACCATAGCTAAAGTTTTATAAAATCACTTGTGGAGGAATTATGGTCAACCCAGATAAAACTGTTGTGATCAACAACTAAGCCTAAGACACAAACAAACTGTTCACAGTCAGAGACAAAACTGATTACATGATTCAAACACAAGACTTTTGGATCATTGAGATAAGGAAAATGCCTATCAAACATTTAAACTGGACAGAATTGAGTTGTTTTAGGCAGGTAAACCTTAAGCAAGTTGGAGACTTGTACGTCTGTATTATGGTCATGCAGAGAAAATGAAATATAGAATTCCTGCCTAGTTAAAACACGCAAGCACGAAAGACATGAAGACAAGAAGATCAATATGCAGCCGAAACGCCTCTAAACAGAAATGAACATGCATTAAAATACGTAACGAAAGTAAACATGATATTAAGAATAAAAGCATATAAATATCAATGCAAGCTTGTCATTTTCCATATGCACTAAGAACTAGCCATGAAGGGAACTACAACATTAAGCGTTGTCATCCTCAATCTTCTTGTCCTGTGCAATCTATGGATAGCTGCAAATGCAGGTTCTTCAATGCAAAAGGATAATTCATCTGATCCAAGAGTCATGAGGAGCAGGTATGAAAGTTGGTTGAAAAGACATGGACGACAGTACATGGATAGAGAAGAATGGGAAGTCAGATTTGGCATTTACCAATTAAATCTTCGTTTTATAGAGTTCTACAACTCTCAAAACTATTCTTACAAGCTCACAGACAACAAGTTCGCAGATCTTACAAATGAAGAGTTTACAAGTACCTATCTCGGTTTTCAACCTCGATTGGGTTCACATACAAAATTCAGGTATCATAAACATGGGGATCTACCAAATAGCATAGATTGGAGGAAGCAAGGTGCAGTTACACATATCAAGGATCAAGGCAATTGTGGTAAAGTTCCTTGCAATAAATAAGTACATGGTTTAGAGGAGCCAAATTAAATTTATTCAAATCTCATATACCACAGTTCAACTGCTACAAAGCTTTTATATATACATACGAATCCTCAATATACTAATATAGCTGAGTAACTAGATTTATATACATATTAAGGAATTTTCCTCACAATCAATGTTTATCTAATGCTGAGTTAGATAGCTAAAGGACACAAATTAACATTGGGACAGGATCCGTTTACAAATTTTTTGGAATTTTTTTAAAAATTACACTATGTTCTCCCGGGAGAACATAGAGTAGTTTTTTCAAAAAAAAAAAAAGTTTGTATTCTCCCGGGAGAATATAGTGTAGTTTGTAAGAGTTTGTAATCAAAAAAATTTGTAAATATAATCTGCCCCATTAACATTTTCTAAATTATGTCTTGAGTTGATGTGATGGCACCAAACTCTTTGATGCAGGAAGTTGTTGGGCATTTTCTGCAGTGGCAGCTGTAGAAGGAATCAACAAGATAAAAACAGGCAAGTTGGTACCTCTGTCTGAACAACAACTGGTAGATTGTGATATTAAAAATGGGAATGAAGGCTGCGAAGGTGGTGACATGGAAACAGCATTCACATTCATAAAAAAGAATGGTGGGCTTGCCACTGAAAAAGACTATCCTTATCAAGGATCAGATGGCACGTGTAACGAGGTCAAAGCTAGGAACCATGCTGTCACCATAAGTGGTTATGAAAAGGTACCTGCTCGCAATGAGAATATGCTAAAAGCTGCAGTTGCTCATCAACCTGTCGCTGTTGCAACTGATGCTGGAGGTTTTGCATTTCAATTTTATTCAAAAGGTATCTTCTCTGGAAGTTGTGGAAAGAACCTCAATCATGGCATGACTATAGTTGGGTATGGAGAAGAAAATGGTGAAAAGTATTGGATTGTGAAGAATTCATGGGCAGCTGACTGGGGTGAATCTGGTTATGTTAGGATGAAGAGTGACACTAACGATAAAGATGGTTCTTGTGGCATTGCCATTGATGCTAGCTACCCTGTCAAGAATTAAGCAATATTACTAGGCTAATTGACCTGCTGTGGTTGTAGAATGAAATATGTCAAGCTCAAGAAACTTCATTGACACTAATTTTATGTAAGGTTCAAGTGTGACATTGCAACTATAGGATTGAATTGAATAATATGCAGGTAGACTAGGAATTTTATGGACAAAGGACTAGGGACTACATGAGGAAGAAAACAGTAGATTCACAATAATATCAGAGTCTGAAAAATATTTTCTACTGGTGGAAAAGAATAATGAACCTATTCCAGCCAAACCAATTACAAAATAAACATAAGAGTAATGTTAAATTTTCTCCATATTTTTTTCCTTATACAATTCAGCTGGTAAAATTATAAGACATTTGAGGAGAGCACATGAGTTCAAACTCCACTCCCTTTCTCATCTCCTTCCCCCTCCCTCATTTTCGTGCAGCCTGCCGTGCCCCTCTCAAAACCCACCTCATGGTGAGTTCTCCTCTGCAACTATTTTAGTGATGTGTGCAATTTGATTAAGTCTTGTCATTTGAGCCTAATGAAAGTGAAGTCAATTATAAGGTTAATAAGCCACACAGAAATTAAGTATGGATCACTCAGCAGAAACAGTTAGATGACTTGAAACTGGAACAATAAAGCACAAATTACATTATATCTTCCACCAATTTATAATCTGGTGCATTTAATATACTTGTATTATTTTTATTTTTTGGGTCACTAATATACATGAAATTACTCCAAATTCCGGTGACAAAAATCTACTTTATTGCCAATTCTCTTGAATATATTACAAAGGGGCAAAGATCAACGTATACTGGTGTAACAGTAAAAAGCTTTACACTCAATCTTAACAATTGATTCACTCGTAACCAAACGGCTCACATAATTAATCAATTATAACTGCTAGATATAAATACAATAACAACAAAGATTAAGAGTGTAACTTACGCAGGTATATAATGATCCTGTCCCTATTATAAAATAACCAACCCCACCAAATTCAGGGTAAGAAGGAACATTAATTCCACAATTCAAAGAAAACCCAGTTCTGTTGTATATGCTCACTCCTTTTCCATGCTTTGACTACAGTGATTATACCCAGAAATGTTTTGCAAATCTGAGATTCTGGTGCTGCGTTACTCTGATGAAAATCATAGGATAATCTTACAGTAGTGTCATTTAGAACAGAACAATGACATAATAATGCAGAAGCTACAGGTCTTTGCAATATGTAGTCACCCGTTCAGCATTAAGAATTGTACTTGGCACACTCAAAATTATTAAACAGCTAAGACTTGAGTGCCGCAAATCTTTGTCTCACAGCACAAGCTATCTTCCACTCATCCATACTGGCCAAACCTTCAATTATCTTCTGTCTGACCCTGATGTAAGGTATAAAACCTCTTTCTGTCATCCCCATAGCAACCTTTGCGGCCAAAACATACTCACGTTTCTCCAAACACCCTTCAATCACAACCTCATAACTCTCAAATCCAACCGAATGACCCTCTTTCTCCAGAAATTCAAGTATCTCAACAGCTTTCCATATCTCCCTGTTGGCCCGTAATGCTGCCAACAATTTCACCAGTGTTCCCTGTCCTGGTGTCAACCCAAACTTCACCAACATTTGCTTCATCAAATCCTGTGCCTCAGCAGTCCTTCTCACTCTGCACATTGCACCAATTACAATGCCATAACTATTTGAATTAGGAATACATCCTGCTCCTCCCATGCCCTTCAGGACTTTAACTGCCTCCACCGATTGATCAACAGCACAAAGAGATGATAGTAGATAATTACAAGTCCCACAGTCAGGATGATATCCAATTGATTGCATCTCAAGTAAGATATTAGCTACAGAATTAGACAGATGTCGCCGGTCCAACCAAGCAGATGAGAGGAGAACATGGGTTTGAGGAACCGGAATGCAACCAGAACGTAGAGTCCGTTGTAGGATAGCAAGTGCAAGAGGGAGGGGATGGGAACTTTGGAGGGTGTAAGAAAGAAGGTAGGAATAGGCTAGCTGGGGCTTAGAGCGAGGTCTGAGAGGTATAAAAGATTGTAACATTTCATCAACAATTTCCACTTGTAAGTTCTGGGGAAAGGAAGAAAAGAAAGAAAAAGGATTGGAATTTTGGCCGGACTCCAAGGAATTGAGAAGTTCAGGAATTTTAATGAAGTTTTTGGCCTCTACTTCAGCTCTAACAGCCTGCTCAAGCTTTTGCAATGATGAAACTGAACGAACTGAAGGATATTGGTTCAGAATGGGGCGGAAATGAAGAAGAAATCTATGATGCATTGTTGAGAATAGTACTGGACTACCCTGGTTTAATGAAACATGTGGAAATTTGTCAGAAAAATACTTGCATTGATCAATGGGGGTAAATCCGTAAATGTGTACAAGGATTTATATGTCACAAACGGAGAGAAACAAATGCAAAGATGTGGCCAGGCATTGATAAAATATCAATTTTTTTTTGCCATGTTATACAAAGTGGCACCTTAATGTGGGGGAATATGCAACTATCACTAGAAACTACCAACTAGACATTGCTAGCGGTTTAAAAAAATGAAATGAAGAAAACCCAAAAATATGGCATGTCATGCAGCACATGATCACCAAGCCATGACAGCTGCACAGAAACGTACAGCATCCATGTTGAAATTAACAATAATAAACTATAATACTATAATTAACAATAAACATATAACTAAGTTCAAACATTATGTTACGATCCAGTTGCAAGGTATGAGACTTTGAGCCCCATATCAGAAACATGGAGTGGGGTTTATATGGACTTTGAGCTCTTCTACTTTATAAGCTATCTTTGGGGGTAAGGTTCCCCCAAGGTTTGTACCAATTGGTATTAAAGCATCCACTATGTCTCCAGTTACAATCGAACAGCGCGACTGATAACACTGGCATTGCAGTGTTCACTCGGGGCTAGTAAAAAAACCTAGCGCCAAGCTAGCCCACATGGGCATCCGGGCTGTGGAGCGTGGTGGGATGTTACGATCCAGTTACAAGGTATGGGGCTTGGAGTCCCACATCGGAAACATAATGTTCTAGTGGGGGTTTATATAGACTTTGAGCTCTCCTACATTACAAGCTAGCTTTCGGGATGAAGTTCTCCCAAGATTTGTATCACATTACAATGCAAATAGTGCAAACATATATGACTATAATCAACATAGCTCTCCTCTCAACATCCACTCAAATTGAATTCAAACATTAAGATGCAAATAACACGAAAATATTTGAATAGAATAAACATAGATCTCCGTTGAACATGCACTCAGAAATGAATTAGCCACATGTAACGATACTAAACAGCACTCAATCATGTAGTAATACACATACATGTAACTAGGCTCCCACATTATGTAAATAGGGCTCAAGCCCATGTAATTATTGATATAAATATAATCCCTGCATGGTCACAACATACACACAGTTTCTCAATTTTAAGTCTATTTAATTGATTAATTTTTTTATTACTTTTTCACACAGTCAAGATTAAGTGCAGACAACCACTAAATAGTTGTTCCCTTCCCTTATACCATTTAATTTGTCAATGAATGTTCAAGTCAAGAGATCAGTGGGTACAAAAAACCAAAAGGGGAGAGCAACTAAAAATAGTGACCATGATCAAAATCAGGCATGCCTTAGAAGAAATGAAGAAGACTTTTCAAAATATTACCACAGTTCAATATTAGGCAGACAGCAAGGTGTCTTCAATTAAATGGTAACACCTCCTTCTAGATCTGGCATGACATAGGCAACGCTAGACTTGAAAAATAATGATAACCATTTGTACAATAATTGCCACCTTCAAACCTAAACCAGCATGTTTCGTTTTTATCATTTACTAATGAGTGTTTAAACACGTGGAAAATTCTTGGATAAGAAGTTACCAGTAAGGTTATGAATCATTTCCTCTGACTTCATGTGTTGTAACTGCATATCCTGTACTCAATGTTCCCAAATGTGACAAGTGTTGGAACAATGAAGGGTTCCATCATACTCACCACTCCCATTACAAGAATCTGCAGCAATAATGAATGAAAATCGGAATTTAAAGTAGGTAGAAGAAAAATCTTAAATATCCATGATCCTAAGGAAAACTAAATTGCCAATTAACCTAATGTGACTGAAGATTGATTATGTGACATGGTAAACCAGGTTGGCTGCAACATAATAACTCAGGTATTAATGAATTAATATTTATAAAATCATTTAATTTGAGATAGGTAATAACTGCGAAACCAATCAAGTTCCAAACTACGAAAGATTGCAACAAAAGGCAAGCAGAATTCTATTTAATTGCATAGGCCAGTTACTTCCATCTCAAATTGTTCGATTTACACTAGAAATTATGAAGATGTAAGAAAATATTTTATGGATTTTATAAGAGTTATGTTATAGGAAAAGTGATTGTGTTATGTTATAGAGATTCATTTTGCGTGCCGTAGTTTTTTTTTTTTTTTCAAAAGATGCGGGCCCCACAAAATGTTATGTGTGTAGGAAAATTTTTGTGGTTATGTTAAATGATAGATGATAAACCCATATTTTATTGTCAAAACCAATGCAATTCACTGTACAGTCAAAGTTTACTGAAAGGTTTTCAAAACATTAAGGGCCTGTTTGGAGCTCCTGATAAAGAAGATAGGATAGCAACATGGACGGTGCTCCCCCTCAAGAGGAACTTCGGTGCCAGAATTATCATCAGCAAAGACAACTGTGCTGGAATGACCATCAACATCATGGACGGTGCTCCCCCTCAAGAGGAACTTCGGTGCCGGAATTATCATCGGCAAAGACAACTGTGCTGGAATGACCATCAACAACATGGAAGGTGCTCCCTCTCAAGAGTTTTATCTCTTGTTTGGTGGATCAAGAGGATATGATTAGCTTATCCTATTACCTCATTTTATCCTATCCAATGCATGATTTCTTATCCTATGGGGGAGCTGGGTTAGGATTCAACAGGATATGATACCAATATTGGATACCTAATATATACTCACGTTACCCAATATATCCTCACGCTACCCAATATATTTGTATTTATTACATTATATTTTGTTTTTTCTTTCTCCTTTCTCCCTCTATATAATCTTATCAGATTGCTAATCAGGTGCTCATCAAACACAGAACATAATATAGACTTATCAGTCTCGTATCATATTCTACCCTTGTCAGCCCCATATCATATTCTACCCTTATCCTATCCTCTCCACCAAATGAGCCCTAAAAGGGAGACATCGACCATCCATTGCTTTTAAGAACACAATGCTTCTAGTTTGGAAGATCTCTAGTCCATTCTATATGCTTGGCGAAATGCCAAGTGCAAACTACTTACCAAAGAAAACATAGGACAAAATGCTTAACACAGAAAAGATGAATTGCATGAGAAGAAAATATGAAGTGTACCTTGCTTCCTATGTTTCTGCAATAGTAAGAAAGCTATGATGGTGGCATGGCAGCTACAGAAAACAGCCATAATATCTGCATAGAGTGCGACTTAATGATATTAAAAAAAATTAACTTTTTTAAGCAAAACATGGATTCTTTTCTTGTCATATTTTCTCTCAAAAGATCATACAATTAAAATAGAGTCCTGAAAAACCGTGCAAGTGTCTCAAGCAAAAAAAAAAAAGCAGGGGAAACACATAAAATCAAAACAAAGCAATTTGTTTGAACAGAAAAGAAAAAATGTCCATAACATCTTCATTCCTACCTGAATTCCAAAACCAGATAATGAGCTTCAAATAGGAATTAACACCATAAAAATGCATCATTTGACATACCTTGTTCATCAGTGCCATCAGCGCAGTCGCAGAAGTTTCCTTCAAAAAAAAAAAAAAAAAAACTAGAATAATAGAAAAACGGCTTCAGAGTGCTACAACAAAAGGGTTGTCTAGCACACCCACTTGTGAAAAGATTCAAGCTTTAGTTATTTGAAGCAAAAGGGAGGGTGAAGAAGGTGAACTCCAAGGTGGGAAAGGCAATAAGCTGCAGAAGCTAGGAGAAGTGAATAAAGGAAGCAACAAGCCCATTCCATCTAAGTATGGGCTTTGAGCTATGGGCTTTCTTGCCCAAATTAAGACTTCAGCTGGACCAAACAATTAATTTTTTTTTATGAAATATATTAATAGAAACTTAATTGTTTTTTTAAAATTTCAAAATTAAATTAAAAAATAGAACTTTCTTTTTCCAGAATATTCTTAAGTAGTAGGCCTGATAGAGTGATAGATAGCCCAAGGTACGATTCATCTTTTACACTCGAACAGTCCAACTACAAACAAATTTAAATTGAAAAAACATTTGTTTTCATGTAAGATTATATATATGTTATTTGAGGAGGGATATTACTATTAAATTTTTCTGTTACCAACTCACTACCTATCTAATCACTATTGGATCAATATTTTCTCTTTTTTCAAAAACTTTTTAGCATTCTCTCTTTGAATCAATGATAATTAGATAGGTAGTAAGTTAGTAATAAATAATTTTGGTAGTAAGAATATCCTCTTTTTTAACCATAAGTTGTATTGGAATTAAACTCAAGTCTTTACTTTGTGAGATTGAAAAAATTGACGAACAGAGTCAATCCCCCATTGTTTAGAAAAATCAAATAGAACTAGGGAAAAAGATTTCTCATATTGCATGAGAAATCCCTTCTCCTATCATTCTTACTTCGATGTCCATGTCAATCACTTTCTTATTTTTTATTTTTTTCTTTAAGGTGGGCCCCACTTCTTTCTCTCTCCGTAGAAAAATTTGTATTTCTCATGCAACATGAGAAATTGCAAATCCATATAATTATAAGATTTAGAAAATTCAATTTGTTGGACGTTGAAGTGAAAGGAGAGATGGGGGAATTGGGAATTACTCAAAATGTGTAAACTTATACGTTATTTGTTACTTCATAGGAGATATTATCAATTATAATCATTAATTAATAAATATTGAATAACTTATTAAGATATTAGTTTAATAATAATAATAATAATAATAATGTAATACTTAGTATTCAATTGGATGAGCTTTTATTCCTAAAAAAGTTACTTTTTTTTTTAAATAAAAGTCATTTTGAGAATCTTTAGATATTTGGATAACAATTTTTTTAAAAAGTAAAATTTAAATTAAAAGTTAAAATTGTGCTTTTTTTTATAGTCAGTAGTTGGTTGCTTTTGGAAAAAACAGAAATTAAAAGATAATATAATTTTTTTTTTGAAAAAAGATAATATAAATTTTTAAAATTTAACCTTATCCTATCATACCTATTTTATCTCTTTGGAAACTATTTTTTAAAAAAAAGTAAAATAAAAGTTAAAATTGTGCTTTATCCCACAATCATGTTATTTTATCTCTCCTTTATTGTAATTATATATATATATAAAATATTTTTTTATTTTAACATCCAAATAGTTTTTTTATGTAAAAGTGATTTTCAGATCATACATCCAAACGTAAAATAACTTTGCCTTTTAAAAAAAGTTATTTTAAAAAAAACAGTGCATAAAAAGTCATTTTTTTAAGTTATTAAATTAAAATTTTAATAGATAAAACTATTCTATATATTTATCAAGGGTTTTATGTTTATTACATTGTAAGAAAAGTGGTTGTTTAATGTTATAGAGATTCGTTTTGCGTGCCATATTTTTTTTTATTTTTTTCTTTTAAAATGTGTGGGCCCCACAAAATATTATGTGTAGAAAAGTTTGTTATGTTATGTTAAAAGAGGAAATGAAAACTCATCTATCAATCAGAAAGTTACTGGTTTAACTTCGGAATAAATATAGTGGCGGCCTCAAGAAAAATAGAATGTGAGTAACTAATCAATTGCTATGTAATGATATGTAGGAAAAAGAAAAAAGCAAAGACAGTTTCCTATGGCCTATGGGCATCATCAGAGCATTAGGTATCTTTATGTTCGCTTGTGAAGTTTTCTATCCGCCAATTAAAAATCAATTATTTAACATCTGATCATCATTGGTATTGTGATATATTAAAGTAATCCACTTATATAAATAAATAAATAAAAAATGGTCCACCATCCACATGTAGTTAATCATCATTGATTCATTGGCAACCTCATTTTCCTAGGACCAGCAGCAGCAATATATATTATGTTAGGGTGATGCAAGCGAACCCCGCTTACAAAGCCCGAGAATTCCCTAATCATGTATAACAGAATTTTTTTTTTTCTATATATTTAATAAGGGGTTTACATTCATCATTTAACATGACACAAAAAGTTTCCTACACACACAACATGTTATGGGGCCCATACTTTTTGAAGCAAAAAAAAAAAATTAAAAAGGCACATAAAACGAATTTCTATAAACATAACTCTTATAAAACCCTTTTAATAATAATAATAATAATAATACACCATATCACAAATAACTGAGGTGATTTCAGGTGCGTCAGTGCCATTCTCATCCGGGCAATTTATGATTTTTCATAATATTAATTGACGGGGAAGGAAATTTTAGCAAAGAAAATGCAAATTGTAAAACATCTCATGATGAGATATTGTTAATTGATAATAACTAATTATAAGTGATTGTAGAAGAATGGAATCTTCAAATATGTAGATACATAAACAACTGTGGTTTGCTGTCCCATACGCAACCTTCCATGATCTAGTTATTCATTTGACTGAATTGACCTACAATAAAGGAAAACAAGAAAAATATAGTTAGCGATTAATGTTTACGATTTTCATATGATATTTTTTGCTATAACTGTCAAGTAATTTTATTTATTTATTTATTTTGAGGTTAATAAGCAATTTGCTCTAAAGTTTTTTCCCCATTATTTTATCTGTTTAGCGTGAACTAGATGGGTGAAATCAATCTCAAAGAAAGTCCAAGTTCCTAGCTAAATTAAGAAATTTATTATATAATATGTCCCAACACCAAAATTATAGAAAATATACGATATGTCATTCCTAATTTTAATCTCTTCAATCAACAATTTATTATGACATAATAAAGAGATTAATTGGTACCTGTAATATTATAATATGGACGAGAGTGCTGCTGGAATGGGACGACAACTTCAGGCCTCATATTCTCAAGATCTTGCAAATAATTTGAATGATAGGTACATATGGTAGAATCAACGCAATTCTTATTATCATGAACATAATCAAATGCATTATCAACAACACTACCGCAGCCACCTTGATACGGCAATTGCAACTGTAAATTTTGATTTTTGTATATCATAAGTTCGTTGACCACCTTTTTATACTCATCGTAAATTTTTATGTACTCTCCATAAGGACCAAGTATAGGATCTTTCTGCCTGCACATTGCTTCCCATATTAATGACTCCAAAACTCTTCTTCGATCTTCTTCCTTAGCAATTTTCACTAACTTTGTTATGTTGCTTACTCCGAAAACCTTATGTACAGCATGGAATTCACGACTTTTGTTTGCTGGCAAAATAGGAGCTAATATACATGTTTCATTGCATTTCTTCCTTTGATTCTTGCATGCAGCACATGCAAAATGCGTTCCATTTGTACTCCTTTGCATCCTAATATCATATTAGAATTAATCAAAAACAAATTCAATATTTGCTAATATGATATAATGTTGTTTGATTATGTAGAGAAAAAGAAAAAAAAAACAAACTACTATAAATACGTTGATCAACTTATATGGGGTTGTTCCAACTTAACTAATGGTCTTGATTTCAAATTTTGGGCACGCAACTGTATTAAAAACCTTGTAGAAAGAGTTTTATTGCCCTTGTAATCCTACCTGACTTGACTAGATTAGTCGATTCATTGAAAAATCTAAAAAAAAAAAAAAGAATGAGAAGAATTAAATAAAGAGAGGGGCCGGAGAAGAAGCTGATTTTCCTAGCTAGATTGAATATTTAGGTAAGAATGTGTAAACTATTTTTCCTTACTTGAGAATTAAAAAATTATATATATAAGAATGAATGACTTGTGACATTATTTAATTATCAATGTATATAGTCTTTATGTTGCAATATTGTAATTGAGGATTAAGGGCAACGCGCGTATGCTTATAGAGAAGTATGCATTCATACAAAAATCAATCAAAATCATGGCGTACAAAGGACGCATGAACAAGGGGAATTCAAAATACAAACCTCACGTAACTATTATTGTTGTTGTCTTTATGCGAATGAAGAAGAGATGTTTTATAAGTATGATATATAGAAAGAGAATCGCATGTTTAGGAAGTGCATGGAAAGATGGTTATCGTTGAAGATGTCTCTTGGAGTGATAATTATTTAGGTAAATCATAGAAAGAATAAGAAATCTAGTTAGAATATATTAAGAATTTAAGATTAGAAAACAATGGGGAGTTAAGAGCAATTGATTAACTCAAATTGTTCTCCTTCATTTTTTTATAAATGTTTTTAATTCTCTTTTTCTTTTCATTGTTAAAATTAATAATAAATACTATCCACGCTAGTTTTGGTTTTGATTTTCTTACCTGGATCCCCATTATATAATGTAGGTTGTTGACTGATTAAGCTTTCAGGGTTGTTTATGTTACTTTGTAATTATAGTGTAGGAAGTAATCATCAAGGCATGTTCTTGACGTGAAGCATATTAGCAAACTTCATATTGTTTGGCATCATCAGCAAAAGGGTTATTTTATTATTAGTATGGGCTTAATTACAAATGTTGTTTTTATTTTAACTAGATTAAAAAAAATTCAACGTAGATGTTTTTTTTTTTTTTAAGTTAACAAACTCTAATTACTTCTTTGAGGTGAGTTGACTCCCACCGATATACCCACAAGTTTCAACTATTTAAGTCAGCTATGGGACTGATCTGGAGTGCATAGCGGGTCAGAGATAAAGATATTTAAACCCCTCCAAAGGTGTCATGTGAGGATCGAACTTAGAGTCTTCCCTTTCCACATACTCAGCTCCCTTACTATCAACTAAGCTACCAATGTAGATGCTATTATAGCATTTATTAAAAAAGAGTTTAGTTTTAATGTATTATACATAAAATAATGTTCAATTTTTATATTAATTTGATGAATTTTGTAATACACGAAATGTCAAATTCATTAAATAAGAGGAATGATCTCGTTTACAAATTTTTGCAGATTACACTGTACTCTCGGATGTACATAGTGTAACCTAGAGTAGTTCCGGGAGTACATAGTTAGTTTGTAAATATAACTCTCCCCATTAAATAATATAACATTAATTTGGCATAGGAGCATTATTCTAAAATAGTTTGCTGCAATGATATCCACAACCACTAAGAAAATATAGATGATCAAGGCTATACTGAAAGAGTTATTTTTGGATTTATTTTTGGTTTATACTGAAAGAGTTTTACACATTCAATATAATTACAGTGTAATTCATTTGAAAAATCTTTCAATGAAAAGAAAATTATTTGTTACCATAAATAAATGTGAGATATTTTTATTATTCAATAGTATGAAAAAAAATTAAATTAATAATGGATCAAGCAAATTTAAACTGTTAAGGTTCATTGACAAAGACAAATAAAATTGGACCGGATAGAATAAGCCGACCATTATGACCTTTGTAAAATATTTAGTATATAAATAAAATTAGATGGAATTTCGAATTATACTTTTTTTTTAATTGTCTGTTCTCAAACTTACATGCAATGCAAGTTTGAGGCTCGTGTAAGAAAAGGTTTATACTCACTAATATATAGACAATTTATTTATTTATTTTATCTGTTAAAGCTTATAGTATAAAATTATAATGGGCGTATTATGATATTGAAGTTAGAAGTTAATTATTTGTGTATTATATTATATATATTGTATAGAAATATAATGTCGTGACCAGTAACAACTCCATATTGTTGTGTACCAATAATAATAATAATAATAATATATAATAATATATTGCTTTACATATAACATAAATTTTCCGTTGCGACATGATTCGTCTCTCTTTACTGAAGCATATATGGGCTTAGTTGTGTCATGAGATATATTAAAAAAGAATTCAAGTTACCTTGCAAAACAGGGTTGAACTACACTTTTTCATACTAAGTCATCATTATAAAGCCGTGGTAATTGGAACTGTTCTCTAGCTTAAGGCAATTCTTCATTCATATGATGATGCATTCAAAATGTTAAAGCTAACTTTAAGTGAGCTGGTCAGGCGCGCATGGAAGAAAAAATGAGAAAAAAACACAAACTCCAAGAGATAGGAGAAAGTGAAAAGAATCCAAACCAAGTGGGGAAAAAAAGTTGGGAGATTGGTATTATAATCTTTGCATTTGGGTCATGTATTAATGAAGTTTACAATTGTTTTGTGTATGCTATAAGACACGTACAAGTTTTAGTTGTTGTGGTTGGATTAGTTCTCTTTCTTCAATGGTAACCATAAATCAGGATTCAAGTTTCTTTTTAAAAGAAAATAAATCATAGTTGCTTACAAATTAGTGAAATTACAGTTGGTGATGAATAATATTGTACTATATATGTCAGATATTATTAATGCATATATAAGATTATTATATGCCAAAAGCTTGCTTTACTGATGAACATGAAAACACCTAAGTGGGTCTTCCACAACTCTAACCACCCAACAAAGATAGGGATAGAGAGACCCACTAAGGCCGAGAACAGAACGTTGATTCATCATTTGGACAGTGATATGGTGACTTGGAAATCAATTTTTTTATTTTTTATTTTCCGTAAACTTAGTTACGAGTATAATGAGCCGGATTAAGAAAAAATAATAATATAAATTAAATTAAAAATTTAGTTTGGATTGTTCTTATTTAATAGTTTTTTTTTTTTTAAGTCAAAATTTGAACTAACCCAATTAAATTTGGGTTGATTCAAGAGTTGTCATATCGGTATATTGTCTGGCCCCACACGGTGCTTAATTTTAATAATAATAAATAAGTAATATTAATATTATGTTTTTTGAACTTTTTTTAAGTTTATTCCAGAATTTAATGTGTGATGAATTATGAATAAGTGAATGTAACAAAATCATTATGAAATCATGAAGATTGATAATACAAATAAAATATTAGATTTCATGTAAGGAGTGAGTAAGGTGAATCTTCATCATACCTGAAGTTATATTAATTGATTGTTCAAAACACATTTCTTTTCTCTTTAACCTTTGCATCTTTTTAACACTTTAAAAACTTTGAAAGAAAGATAGAAAGTATTTTTTCTTAATCTAAACAGATTTTTTAAAGATACAATTTTTAATTTTAAAAAATTAATTGATAGACGTCCTCACAAATTACGTATTCTTATTTAATTAGTACAAAAATTCGGGTAAGCTTAATTCGGTTTGACTTGAAAAGTTTGATCTTTTTAATATTAAATTATTTTTTATTGAATTTTAGAAAATAAATTTGAAAGATTTAAATTCTCTTTTTTTATCAAATTTGGAAATTTAAGGCTTGAGAAATTTGATAACTAAGACTTGAACAAATTCATTAAGTTCTTGTCAAAGTTTAATCTGTAGATATTTGCTTATTATTAGAAGCGTATAAGCGCGGTAATATTCAAATTATTCTTTTGAGTTTTGGATTATATTTTATTTATTGTTGGAATAAACAACAGGGAAGTAATTATTTAGAGATAATTGAGGACTTTTACTTTGGGGCTTAAAGTTAAGCGAGGTTAACTATAATTTATTGTCAAAATAAACTAGAGAGAAGTTATTAAGTGATAACTAGAGTACCTAAATCTAAAGATAAGTATGGGTGATATTAGTATAAGAGTAGAATATATTCTATTCTTATACTTGAATTGAGCTTGAGTCATTACGTTGAGTTTGTCTCCTAGTTAGATGTATATGTATCCCCTCCTTACACGAAACATTATTTTTTACTTCTAGGAGGGTTGGCTCAGCGGTAAACTTGCTTGTCGTGGTGTGTCAGGTTGCGGGTTCGAATCAGTCTCTCTGCAAAAAACAGGGGAAAGACTTATTCCCTTCCCAGACTCTCACGAAGTGGGTATTTGAACTGAGTCACCCTTCTAGGAGGGTTGGATTGATAGAAACATCCATTCGTGCTTACATTCCTATACTTAAATGTCAAATTCATCCACCCACTTTTACTTATTCAATATTTAGAGTTAAGAAATCTTCATAACACACTCTTTGAAATTAGGTAAATTTTAGTATGGACTTGACTAAAAGAGAGTGAGCTCAAATTATCTAATAAAGCTCATATAAAAATTTATCTAAGAATAAAAAGAATACTAAAAAAAAAATGCAAGTTCCGTGTCGCAATATGACACTAATGTAACTTAATATCATGCTTTCGGTTGGTAATGTCCAAACTTCCAATTTTTACAATCAACTTTTCTTTTTCCCCATCTGTAATTAATGCTTCTCATTTCAAGCACTAGTTCTTGGTTAGCCATTAGCAAAGAAATGTTTATATTCTAAATACTCATTATTCACTCTTTATCGCTTGTACAATACTTAACCAACTAACACCACTACGGCACCAAACGATTCGTTTGCTGATTTAAAGCTATGGCCTTCCCCTTAAAGAAACAGAAAGCCAAGCGTAATAATGGTCAAGATAAAAGTGGCACACTAAAGTTGGTGCTGAGAGACTTAGCTTATTAAATGATCATCTCCCCCTCCATTTCTATTCAAATTTCAAATTGACCCTTCTTTCTAAGCATCATACTTCTTCTCTTCATTGTTTTATTTTTTTAGTTCCATCTTTTCAAGTGAAAGAAATATAGAAGCTTGCACTGATGGAAGCTTTGCTGTGAAGTGAAGAAATCAGTGAAGGAATCTGAAAAATGAGCACAGCAAGATTCATCAAGTGTGTCACTGTTGGAGATGGAGCTGTGGGAAAGACATGTATGCTCATCTCTTACACCAGCAACACATTCCCCACGGTATGACAACACATGATGTTTAGTTGTTTGAACTTGTAAACTTAGATTGTGTTTGTTCCATAAAAAATTCACTTTGTGAACAAAAAAAAAAAAAAACAGGATTATGTGCCTACAGTTTTTGACAACTTCAGTGCAAATGTGGTTGTTGATGGCAGCACAGTTAACCTGGGATTATGGGACACAGCTGGTAAGTATTTTGTCTATTTTAATGTACATAATAAAGAGGACGAGCCTGAAGCATTGAAAAAATTAAACTGCTCCTTTAACTGAAAGGTCATAGGTTTGAATATGAGAAACAGTCTCTTTGCAAATATTCTAAGATAAGATTGTCTATCAGAATTGTCCTCATTCCTATCCTTATTAGTCGGGGTTTAACGGGGAGGGTGGTAATATGCATAGTAGTGAAAATAAGGCTTCAATCACTAAAACTGAAAGGGCCTACCCAGTTCAAATACCCACTTCGTAAGTGTCTGGGGAAGGAAATACTCTAGGCAGCCTTTCCCCTGCTTTTTTGCAGAGAGGCTGATTCGAACCCGCGACCTGACACACCACGGCAAGCAAGCTTACCGCTGAGCCAAGCCGTCCCTTCAATCACTAAAACTGAATATTGTTGAAATTAAACTTCTCAATTCCTCTTATAGTTACTTTTATTCAATGCTTTACACTCATTTAATGTAGCTTCATAAATTCAGGACAGGAGGATTACAACAGGCTTAGGCCTTTGAGTTACAGAGGAGCAGATGTGTTCTTGCTAGCTTTTTCCCTCCTCAGCAAAGCCAGCTATGAAAATATCTCTAAAAAGGTTCTTCTTCATGTCACCAATATCTCTCCCTCTCTATCAAGACACATTTGCACATATTAATATTACACAAACATAACACCTTATATTCATCTTTGATATGGTATAACTCAAGTCAACAGAATCTGACACTAGTCCAATTTTATGCAGTGGATTCCTGAACTGAGACATTATGCCCCAACTGTGCCAATTGTACTTGTGGGAACCAAACTTGGTATCCCCTAAAACTATAAAAATTACTTGACAATTTGGTATTAGTTTAGCTATAAGTTCATGGGTAGTGGTCATTTAATAGTTATTGGATATTAATTTTAATTGGCTACAGATTTGAGGGAAGACAGACAGTATTTTATTGATCATCCTGGTGTCACACCTATAACTACTGCACAGGCAAGTCACTTTTTAAGTCCTAACAAAGGCCATTTTCTTGTTGAAAGTATAGAAAGTTTTTTGCTTTGGTTTTCGAATACACCTAAATCTGTAAAATCTTGGGCAGGGAGAAGAGCTGAAGAAGGCAATTGGTGCTGCTGTTTACATAGAATGCAGCTCAAAGACTCAGCAGGTTCTGAAGTATTTGTTTTCTTTTTATAGTTTGTGTCTGAAGTATCATTCTTGGAAGGTACTGAATTTGGTGAAAGCATAAAAGGTTTTTAGCTTCAGCCTAATTTACTTGTCTTTGCTGCTATGTTTCAGAATGTGAAGGCTGTGTTTGATGCTGCAATCAAGGTTGTTTTGCAGCCACCTAAGCCAAAGAAAAAACGAAAGAAGAGCAGAACATGTGTTTTCCTTTAATTGGTGTTCATGTTTGATTCGGATGCTGCAACATTCGGAACCTTTTTCCCAAGTTTTATTTTTCTTAACATATGTATTCCAAACTCTCTACCTTCATTCCGTTTTCTTATATTTTTTCTGTTGGAGGGTCTAAATGATGTTCCAATGTATCTACTGGTTATACTGATGGAGACTGTACTCAAAAATAAATATTGTGATGAAAAAAGTATTATAGCAATAGTCTATCACTTTTATTTGAGGTGTCATTTTGAATAGTTTGCAGTGGAATTTTGTCTCCTCTGGGTTTCGTTCACCATTGCAGTTCCCAGTTTCAATAATTTGCAGGTTGTGAATTATTAACTCCTAAGTCCTAATGATGTGAATTGTTAATTCCTGAAGTAGAAATGCTGCAGATTCAATTGAAAATGATTGAATTATGCATGTTTTTGCATTCAATTGTGAAATGCAGTGGTGTTTGGATTACACAACTTGTACATTATTCTAAGCATGTCTCAAAATTTGTGTTTCATATTATCATTCTTTACTACATATATATCTTAGCCTCATGTTGCCACTGTAATGTGCATTTAAAAGTGGGTCAATTGGTTGTTAGTCTTATGAATCTTGAATAGAACTTTCATTTTTGAAAAACTTACAGAAAGTTATGATCCATATTTGTTCTTATACATACGTTTAAGAATCAGATGAAAGAAAACAAGTAAAGAAAAGGAATAACCATTCTAACTAACTGAGCAGTAACAAAACTACTAACAAACTATAAGGACTTCTAACAAACTCTAAACTGACTAACTAATCAACTGATAAAAAATAATAAGAAGTGAGGTGTCTTCATCCTTTTATTGTGCTGACGTGTCTGCAGCATTTTTCTGATATGGTAATATCCCCCCACAAGTTGGACGTAAAATGTCTATGAGTCCCAACTTGGATATAGCAGTAGTAAATGCAGAAGGAAGGAGGGGCTTAGTGAAAACATCTGCAACCTGTTTAGAGGAAGATACAGGCAAGAGATGTATAAGACCAGAAGTGACTTTCTCTCGCACAACATGGCAATCTAATTCCACATGCTTTGTGCGTTCATGGAATGTGGGGTTATGAGTAAGATAGATAGCCGAAACATTGTCACAATACACTGGAACAGGACTAGGCGAAGAAATATGAAGATCTTTAAGGAGGAAATCCAGCCATTGCAACTCACAAGCTAAGCTGGCTAATGCCCTGTATTCTGCCTCACAAGAAGAACGGGAAACAGTGGTATGTTTCTTTGTTTTCCATGAAATGAGAGAAGATCCAAGAAAAACACAATGACCTGTAATAGAACGTCTGGTATCCAAGCAACATGCCCAATCTGAATCAGAATATCCAGAAAGCTTCAATGAGTTATTAGAAGGAAAATACAAGCCATTGCTAGGAGAATTTTTGATGTAACGAAGCACACACAATGCTGCCTTGTGGTGAATATCAGTAGGAGCAAAAACATATTGGCTCAATTGTTGAATTGAAAAAGTTATGTCTGGTCTAGTTGTAGTCAAGTATAAAAGTCGTCCCACAAGTCTTCTATAAGGAGAAGGATCAGCCAAAGGTTCACCTGTGGATCGACAGAGTTTGGAAGAAGCATCCATGGGAGTTGAGGCAGGCTTTGCACCAAGTAACCCACTGTCAGACAAGAGTTCTAACGCATACTTGCGTTGATTTAAAATGATACCTTTCTTCGAACGAGATATTTCAAGTCCTAAAAAGAAGCGAAGTGATCCAAGATCTTTAATTCTAAAACTTCGATCAAGAAATGTTTTGACACGATTTATTTCTGCTATATCATCCCCAGCAAGAACGATGTCGTCTACATAGACAAGTAGAGCAGTGAAAGAGGATGATGTTTTAATGGTGAATAAAGAATGGTCAGCTGAAGATTGGATATAATTCAAGGATTTTAGAGCAGTTGTGAGATTTTGGTGTCATTGCCTGCTAGCTTGTTTCAAGCCATAGAGGGACTTGGTTAATTTGCAGACCTGATTGGGTTTGTCACTTATAACACCAGGAGGAATAATCATATAGACTTCTTCATTAAGACCACCATGCAAAAAGGCGTTATTGACATCCAATTGTTCTAGAAACCAATTGTTTGCAGCCGCAAGAGCAAGAACCATACGAACTGTTGTGAGTTTTGCTACTGGCGAAAAAGTGTCAAAGTAGTCTATGCCTTCTACTTGGTTATATCCTTTGGCAACCAATCTGGCTTTATGCCTCTCGATTGAACCATCAACTTTGTGCTTTGTTTTATAAACCCATTTGCAACCAATGGGAGTCTTTCCATGAGGTAAATCTACCAGTTCCCATGTTTTGTTTATAGCAAGAGCTTCTAATTCAGTATTCATAGCTTTCTGCCAGCATTGAAGTTTCACTGCTTGGTTATATGTTGTTGGATCAACCTGCATAGTAACATTACAGCAAAACTTTCGAAATTTATGAGAACATGAGTCATAGGTGAGGACCTTTTGAAGAGGGTGTTTGATGGATGTGGTTTGAACTGAATTACAGTGAAAGTCTCTAAGGCATTGAGGTGGATTTCTGTTTCGGGAAGAACGACGTGTGGTAGGAATGATTTGGTGTTCTGGATTATTGGTTGGTTCATGAGGAACAATAGGTTCTGGGTTATTGGTTGATTCATCAACAGGAAGTGTTCCTGGAAAGGGAAAAATAGAAAAAGGGGTAGGCAGTGAATTATGAAAAGGTGTTTGGTTAGAAAAAAGGAAAATTAGACTCATAGAAAATCGTATTTCGTGAAATGAAAATTTGCTTAGATGTTAAGTCAAAAAGGATGTAACCTTTAGTAAATGCAGGTTGACCAAGATGGATACATTTGCGGGCTCTTGGAGAGAGTTTGTGTCTTTGAGAGATCAAGGTGGATGCATATGAGAGGCAGCCAAAAACACGTAAATTGCTGAGTATTGGTGGTTTCTGATAAAGACATTCATAAGGGGAGCTGTGATTCAACAGAGGAGTGGGCAAATTATTGATCAATAAAGTAGCATGAGACACAGCAAAGCTCCAAAGAGAATGAGGTAGGTTTGCTTGAAAAGCAATAGCACGTGTGACATTCAATATATGTTGATGTTTCCGTTCCACCAAACCATTTTGTTGTGGAGTTTCAACACAAATGGTTTGATGGATGATGCCATGTTGTGAGTAGAAATCTGACATCATAAATTCCTTTCCATTATCTGAACGAATACATTTCAAGGAAGTGTCAAACTGGTTATGAATATAGAATACAAAATTCTGCAGTAGCTTTCTGGCTTCACTTTTATGTGACATGAACTTTACCCAAGTGAACCTAGAGAAGTCATCAACCATCGTTAAGAAGTATTTATATCCTTGAATAGAAGGAACTGCAAATGGCCCCCAAATATCCACGTGTAGCAATTCAAAAATCTTAGTAGATTGAGAGTTGCTTGACGGAAATGGTAATCTCTTTTGTTTAGCAAAATGGCATATATCTGGGAATAAAGGAAAACTGAGTACATAAAAGTTTCAAAACACTCTCTGAAGTGTGTCCTAATCGAAGGTGTCATAGCAAGGCATCATTCTTATTACATTGAAAAGCAGAATTAAAACTTGTGTGTTGCAAAGCTGAACACTCTGCATTATTTAGAATGAACAAGTCACCAACTCTTTCAGCTGTACCAATCATCCTCGATGTGGTTCTCTGTTTGATTAGACATTGTGAGGCATTGAAGGTTAGAGAACAATCTGAATCATCTAATAATTTTGTCACAGAGATTAGATTAACTCTGAATTCTGGTACAAGTAATACATTCTTTAAACTGAGACTTGAAGTGACATTAACTACATCAGAATAGGAAGCAGTAACAGAAGAACCATTTGGCATACTAATGATAATAGGCTTAATCTTGTGAATGGATCGAAAGACAGAATGGAGATGTGTGATGTGATCTGTCGCTCCCGTATCTAAGAACCAATGAACAGAAGTGTTACCTGCAGAAATTGAAGGTTTTCCATCCAAGTGACTGGCTTGAGCCATGTTGGTAGTGTGCGTGACCTTGGATTGTTGCACATAGTTCATGAACTCTTCATATTTCTCCTTTGAAACTGAAACTTGTAATTCTGGTGCATTCCTGGAATCAATAACAGAAGTTATATTACCTTCTTGTTCTTGAACCACATTGTTTGCAGAATGTTCTTGCTGTGAATTCCTTGACCGATATCCTTGAGGGAAACCATGCTTGAAATAGCAAGAACCAATGGTATGATTGGTCTTTTTACAATGTGTGCAATACTTGTTTGCTGAATTATATCCTCTGCCAGCATTTGAGCGTCCTCTGCCTCTATACATGTTGTTACGTCCACGATAACCTTCAGATGAACTTGCAAAGATTTTTGCTTCTGTTACATCATTACTGTGTATCTCTTTTATGAACTGTCTTTCTTGCTGTAAAACCAGCGAAAAAGTCTTGTTGATATTTGGTAGAGGATTCATCATCATAATTTGAGAACGAACATGGCTGAACTGTTCATTAAGTCCCCTCAAGAATCTGATGACTTGATATGCTTCTCTATGTTCGTGTGACTAAGCAAGAGTTCCACATGTGCAAGCTGGTAGTGGTCTAAGTTTATGAAATTCATCCCATAGTGTCTTCAGACTTGTGAAGTAATCTGATATGGATTTTTCTCCTTGATTCAACTGATACATATCCTCCATCAGATTTGATATTCGAAATATATCATACTGTGAGAATCGATCTTTTAGGTCAGTCCAAACTTCATTGGCCTTGTCAATCCAAAGAATCGATTGAACGATAGAGTCATCAATGGAATGATGAAGCCATGATAAAATCATTGTGTTGCACCTTTCCCAAGATGCAAATCTCGGATCTTCTTTTGCATGGTGTCATTCACAAAAGATATTTTGTTTTTGGATTTTAAAGCTACAATCATGGCTCGTGACCATGCATGGTAGTTTTTCCAATTCAACAATGGTGAAGCAAGAATCAAAGATGGAGATTCATTTGGATGCATGTAATAGGGATCTGCAAGTTGGTTATGTTCAGCCATGGATTCAAGAAAGAAAGAAAGAAGATAGGATTCAAGAAGGAAGAGAGGTTTTTGGCGGAAGGTGGAACAACCATAGCTCTCAGGTGAGCTCTGATACCATTATAGCTCTCAGGTGAGCTCTGATACCATCTTATGAATCTTGAATAGAAGTTTCATTATTGAAAAACTTACAGAAAGTTATGATCCATCTGTTCTTATACATACGTTTAAGAATCAGATGAAAGAAAACAAGTAAAGAAAAGGAATAACCATTCTAACTAACTCAGCAGTAACAAAACTACTAACAAATTATAAGGACTTCTAACAAACTCTAAACTTACTGACTGACTAACTAACTAACTAATCAACTGATAAAAAATAATAAGAAGTGAGGTATCTTCATCCTTTTATTGTGCTGACGTGTCTGCAGCATTTTTCTGATATGGTAATAGTTAGAGACCCACAACTACGAGTTTAATATTCGAAAATATGTAATGTTGCAATTATCAATTCCTCTTAGCGTAAGGTGTAAGCGTAACTTAGAACCAAAGATTGAGAAACGCAATGCCTTACTATTTGAACATTTAAGAAGCATTTCTACTCATTAGATTTTCAACAATAGCAGTTCGTGATTTTTCATAATTTAATTATATAAGAAACGCCAATACTTGTAACAGCGCCTGTAGCTCAGTGGATAGAGCGTCTGTTTCCTAAGCAGAAAGTCGTAGGTTCGATCCCTACCTGGCGCGTCTGCCCTTTTACATGTAACACTTCTTCGAGCGGCTTCGGCCTCCATCGACACCAGATATTTGCTTTTGACACGTTAAGAAACATATGATATTGGCTTTTGACTCTTTTATTAGTTTAATCACAAATTATATCTTTACTTTTTTTTTCTTATTAATCATAATGTTTTAGATTTTTTTTTAATTTATTAAATCACAAATCAAATTTTTATCTTTTTTTAATTAAAAATCTCAAATTTTGATTGAATTTTTGTATTGTATGATACACGTATAGTGCTGTATCATTCGATACAAACTCCTTTATAATACGGCTCACGGTACGTATTGTTGATCTTGTGAATCATATTATATTATATGAATCGTATCATGTATCGTACAATACTAATAACTATGATATCATTTATTTGGGTAGTGACTCTCCTAACTTATGTTGCACTTTCCGACATGTTAATTTTAAAAACCGTTAGATTTCGATACATTATGATACATTTTAATATTAAATAATATTTTTAATTTATATAATATATTTTATATTTGATATTTAATATTTAATATTTAATAATTTAACAAACAAAATAAAGCTAAACTTATAATAACTATCAATTTTACAAAGAAACATAAGATATCATAAATATTTATATTAAACTCAATAAAATAGTAATCATAATCCAACAAATTTAATAGTTGAAAATAACGCAACCTTTGAATCCTGTTTTGAGTCTCTATAATATGTGTTGAAGTGTCGGACACGATACATCAAATTTTTTTTGATGTGTGTGTAGCTCCTAACATTGTTTAATATTTATGTAACTTTATGATTAATTTCGTATTAATGTCTGAACTCTGAATTGAATATGAAGGATTGATCAGCGCTTTAGCCTCTAACTAGATTTCGCATGAGCCACTTTTTTACAAGTAATTTTATGTCAAACTTCAAACATAGGGTACTAATCCAAGAAAATAATTAAATAATGAAAATGAAGATATTGTGATTGGATTAATAAGCAGATAGATTGTGCACATCAAGTGGAACATTTTTTGGCCGAATCGCAACGTTGCAGAAGTGATGCTGAGCAGCGGTCAAAGAGGGTTGAGCTGGGTCAAGTTTTGTTCCGAAAAGTTTAAGTTTACGTCAAAAAATTTCAATTTAGTCTGGCCCAATGACCCAAAACTATTACGAGTCTAACTGTTAGCCTGACTTGACCCATTTATAAAAAAATCAAATGGCCAGGCTTAGCCTATCAATTTTTAATTTCCAAACTGAACCATGAATCCACTTTACAAAATACTCAAATTTTATTTCGAAACCAAAAATCATAATTTCAACATCCAAACAGAATCATGGATAATAACAAAATTCATACAATCTGCATTTAAGTCAAATCAAAAGCAAAATGCTCAAATTAAATGACATATATTTCACCAGATCCAACAAACAAATCCATATTACGTAAATTAAAATAATTACAAACACATCATGATACTTATAGTAAGTATAACCTCTTCCCAAAACCTTGTAATATATTCATATACACAATTTAACATGCTGAGATATTGGTTCCTCCTACATAAGAAATAAAATTAGATTTCTATTAAAATATAATCGAATATAATTAAGTTATAAATAATTACAATTGATTAAATTTATATCTTTTGTCTTTTTTTATAACATATATCTTTTGTTTTATTTAAAATAAATAATACAATATAGGCCAGCATGTAGGATTATAGGTCAGGCCTTATGAAAGTGGGCATACGACCTTTTTATTAAACAAACTTTTTCAAGGTCCAAGTTCAATATATTTTAGAAAATATATTAGGTCAGGTCTAATCTGATGTAGGTCGAGTCGTAAACCTTATAACCCAGGCGGATCTAATTTCACCCTTGGATCGCAACTTGCAAATCGTTTCGTAGTACATAAATGACTTAGCTAGGCTTTCTTTTCCGTGTATAGTATGAAAACGGTGAATAATTATCCGATAAATCAGCGTTCAAAAGTAGTATTTAGATTTCAAACTTCACTGCTGGTGATAAAAGAAAAATATAATAATATATCCTATGTTGCACCGACACCGACACGGGACACGAGATACGACACGACACGACACTCCGACACGTTAATTCTAAAAAATGTTAAATTTTGACACGTTAGGACACGTTTTGATATTATATAATATTTTTAATTTATGCAGTGTATATTATATTTAATATTAAATAATTTAACAAAAAATAAAGCTAAACTTATAATATCCATTAATTTTTGCAAAGAAACATAAGATGTCCCTAATATTTATATTAAATTCAATAAAATAGTAATCATAATCCAATGAACTAATAGTTGGAACTCAAAAATGCAACGCAACGTAACATTTGAAACTTTTATGAGTCTTTGCAATGAATATTGAAGTGTCGGGAAGTGTCAGAGTGTCGGTGAGTGTCGGACACGACACTTTAGGAAGTTTGAAGTGTCCGTGCTTCATAGAATATATCATACCAAGAGGCTGGTGAACCTTCTACTTTTACCTTCATCGAAATCAAAACAAACAAATGATGGGAATAGCAACCAAAACACCGTGTTTTATTTTCGCAATTTTTTACCAATTTGTTATGCGAATAATATATTTTATCAGATTATCATGCGTTGAAGTTCACTTGATAGCAAATTTGGTAATCAATAATTCCGTGACACGTGACATACTTTCGTAAAAAAAGCTATCTACGACGTGTCCAAGTTCTCTATGACTAGCGAACTTGGTGTGGACTAAGTTCGCTACCAGGGGTAGCGAACTTGATGTGTTATGTGGCACAATCTCGTTGCCCGATAAGAATTAACACACCAATCACAATAAAAAGAATAATGCGAAAGAAAATGATATTTAATTAGTGTACCAATCACAATTAATGTACCAATCACAATTAGCGTACCAATGAGATTAACTTTTGATTGTATCAATCACAATTGGTGTACCAATCATAAATCAATTCGGAACGCCATAGCTTTTGATTCAGATATCCAAATCAGTGATTTTTTATTTTATTTCACATAACTTTTCGAGATCAACGCCAGCACATCTCATTTGACATATTTTATCTCTCACAAATATCGTTCAAATTTGTAATAATGGTATCACAAATAATTAATGTACCAATCATAATTAATTTTGAATTGTACATTAATTGCGATCAAATTTAATTATGATTGGTGTTTGATACATTAATTGTGATTGGTAATTGATACATTAATTATGATTGATAATTAATACATTAACTGTGATTGGTACATTAATTAAATAGCTTTTTTCTTCATTTTTTTATTGTGATTGGTACTTTAATTCTTATCGGGTAACGAGTTTAGTCCAAATAGCACACCAAGTTCGTTACCCTTGTTCGATCAGCTTTTTCTGCTAAAGTGTTCCACGTGTCAAGAAATCATTATGTACCAAATTCGCTACCAGTCATAACGAATTTCAACGTGTGTGGCAGTTAGGGGCGTAAATGGGCCAGGCCGGCCTACAGGGGCCTATGGCCTGGCCTGGCCTGGCCTGCGAGGTAATTAGAACAGGTCAAGGCTCGTCGATGAGCCTTTTTAGAAACAAGGCCGTAGGCTGCAAATAGAATGCCTGGCCTTTTAGCCTGTAGGCCGGCCTGTTTAATATTTAAATAAAAAATATTATATATTTATTTATTTATTCTAAAAGTTAGATAACCTAACCTAATATTTAATATTTATTTGTTGTCATGAATTTTTATAATCTATGTTCTTGTTAAATAATCTGTTGTAGAATTTTAATATTTTGAACCCATGCTAGAAATATTGTTTAATGAATGAGATATTTCATTTTTTTTTAAATTTAATTTGCAATATGGTAGGCTTAAAAGGCCGCATAGGCCTTGTAGGCTTTTTATTTTGTACTAACAGGGCAGGCTTGGCCTTTAAATTAAGCCTTTGATAGGCTCGTAGGCCAAATAGGCTCAATTTTTTCGTATGTAGGCCTAGGCCATGAAGGCCAAAGTCTGGCCTAGCCTGGCCTAATTACACCCCTAGTGGCAGTGTGATAAATTTTACTATTTACATAACAACTTGGTATATAAATAAAAAAAGGGGTATATTAGTCATGTTGCTTTAGTTTTCTATAGCTATGGAGCGGAATACTTTAGCCTCTAATGATAAGACAATCAATTTTCCATTGAACTGATTAGTCCAATTCGATTTTTTTCAACCATGTCAAACTTAATAACAAAGAAACATTCAAATCACTTTTTATTTGTAACTCTTGAATAAGTTAAGCTTAATCTACATTGGCATCAAAAATCTTATTTCATTTATGTTAGGTCCGAGGTAGACCATATTGCTATACCAGATGGTATGCGCTAAGAGATAGTGTATATGAATGATATACTGGGCTTAAATGCCGAGATCACAATCACTGCGCACAAGCAATAGGTTTTACAACCAAGGAGTGGTATGTGCACAATGAGTGGAATAAGCAAGGCGATTCAGAGGTGAGTACCTGGGATATCTGAGCTCGTATTTATAGGGTTACCTGGCTAGGTTTCCAGTTCGCTGAGCTCCCCAATCAGTTGGACCCTCTCCCTTCTTCAGTTGAGATTCGGTCCGACTTAGTCGGCCTCAATCAGTTTGTTCCAACTGTTGAGATTCGGCAGTATCTCCTAGTGAGATATCCTAGGGCGGCGGTTTCAGCAAAACTTATCCGTAACAGTTGCCCCCCAGCTCGGTATCCCGTATGTCGGAATGCCGAGATGATCTCTTGCTTAATTGGTCATTTTTGACCTTGACGTTCCTTTATTAACTTATTCCTCATGCGTCAACCAAGTCGGAGGTCGTGACTTCATTCAAATCTTCATGTTATGATTCTTGATCAAATTGGTGAGGTCAGCAGATTTTGAATGTCGGAATTTATTGGCATGACCTTTCATTTCATTACACTTTTCTGACCTTTCATTTCACACCTGCAGTGACGGTTATAACAGAACACGTGTACTCCATTTATTGGCATTTCGCGCATCGTGCAGGGTGCACTACGCTGAGCCTAACATAGGCCATGATTGAGAGCATTGAATGTGCGCAGGAAATGCAGGGTATACAGGGCGTGCAGGGCGGCGAAACTCCTATTTTGCCCCTGATTCACCAGACGCTTCGAAGACCCCTTTGGCCTTTGCACTTCCTACTCTTTCAGCCCTCTATATATTCCAGTTTGCCACTGCCTGGTTTTTTTCTTACCTTCTGCTTTCTTACACACTTCATAGGGTTTTTCCTGTGTTTCTCCAATGTCAAGACACTCTCATTCGCTACTCCTCTCTTCAGTTTTCAACCAGGTACCTTTCCTTTTTCTTTGTAGACTTCTATTTTTTGTTTTTGATTCGCATATTTGTTCATTTTCCTGTTGGGGAGGAGTGTTTCCTGACTTGCCCATTCTTTAAGTGGGTAATGGACACTCCTGGTAGTTCTAGTGGCCGAAATGATAGTAGAGAGGTGTCTGAAGAAATGATAGGGAGGTTTCCCAGATCTGTTCAATACTGGTTTTACGGCAGAGAGTACACCGAAGAGGAGAGGCTCCAGCAGCTTCTCCGAAGTCACCGAGGAGGTCGTCAGACCTCCAGAGGTGCTCGTGGTAGGAGAGGTAGAGGTCGGAGGGGTAGAAGGGGCGAACACGCTCAAACGTTTTTTGATAGAAATATGTCCTCCTCAATTCCCCAACCCTCAATTTCTAGATCGAGTTCCTTCTCTGAGCCAGTTCCTCTATCCTTCATTCTTCCACCTTTACCGCTTGGTCAAGGTTCGGGGTCTGTTTTAAACCGGATCCCACCTTTCCAGTTGAGTAATAGTTCTTCCAGCATTTTCTCATCCGACCTGTGTTTTCCCACGTCGGATGTCCCTTCAAACTTTGATGACTCGGCATCCAGTCAGGTGCCTTTGTCGATCTCCTTAATAGTTCTGATGATTCTGTCCCTTTTTCTTGGAGTCCAGGCCCCTTACCATCTGACTTAGATGATTCAGGGTCAAGT
>JAVKPL010009053.1:0-35344 GCA_032173675.1 Gastrolobium villosum | reverse complement strand
GTAAGTATGAAGGAGAAGAAAAAAACCAGAATTCTACACTGAACCAGCATCCCAGTGATAACTGCCTAGCCCAGGACTAACAGTACAACTTAAAATTCCAAATAATTAACAGCAAGTTTAACAAAAAGGTTAAATTGTAAGTTAAAGCATGGAACAGGATCTTCATATATGTGGTTTTGTCATTAAGGATGTTTGCATGATTAGATTATTAAATTATACTAGTTAAATGCCATTTTTATGAATAGTTTAGAAGTACAAAGGAGAGGTAATTTTTCAGCACATCCTCATCTAATATGCACCTATATGCTTAATGCAGCTGTAAGGCATGATTACCTTTACATTGAGAAATTCTCCAGGTTGAAAATCAGCAGGCATGGGTAATCAGTTACATATGAAACCATAGCAGAGTAAAATTGGATAACGCAACTAATAAGACTTTGCCAAAAGAATAGGAACCCAAGTACATTAGAGATTTGAGCTTACATGGATATTGAAGTCATACGCCAAAGATGTAGGAAGGAGCTTCCGCAGTTCAAAAACCTAATAATGGGTACCAAAAGGAGTAAAAAATGAACGTGTACATACGCACAATGACATCAATGATAAGAAACGACCTGAACCCAAAGCATGTAAGAATTGCTTCCGACAATGAGTAATGACATTAATATTTGTAAAAGGGGCACAAATGCTCTTTAACGAACTATCATCTTAAATTGAAAAGTATAATGGTAGAATTTGAAACAAAAAGGAGAAAAGGATAAACATAACATAATGCCTTTCAAAATATTGGAGTCAACAACTTACCTCGCCAGGAGTTTCAAGGAGTGGCTGCTTATCTGTTGAATTAACCACAGGCTCTGAGACGTGATTTTGCAGCTGAACATATCTAATAGGTTATAGACATTTTTGGTACATAAGTCATTAGAGTACTCATGTGATTGCTAACTATTCGAATGCAATCAACAAAAATATGATATGTAATCCTTGAAAACTGCACCAACTAATGTTGTGACTACTTGTCAAAGAATCTTGAAATATAAAATGGGTTCCTCAATCCATTTTCAATACAATTAGTTGCATGAATTCTCATAAAGGTAAGGTCAAGACGATGAAACGTATATTTATATAGGGGGAAGTACAAAGTACAAACCTTCGTTCAAATATCACAATAGTAGCAGATGCATCACACTCAATTGAATGTTCAAAATTTGGAGGAAAATAAGCATACGAATCCACCTGGAATTGAAAGCATGGTATCAAAATTTTTATAGCCTTTATTAAAAAAAATGAAACATCAAGTCATTTTCCTATCAAAGTAGGTTTGCAACAAGTTTCTATTTTGAGTACTTATCATTTTGCCCTAGTTATGAATGAGTTAACACAAGATATCCAAAACAAGATGTCAGTGTGTATGCTATTTGCAAACGATATTATGCTTATTGATGCAACCAAGAATAGTGGTGCTTATTAATGAAACCACGGGTGGTGTTAGCAATAAATTAGAATTTTGGAGAAGCAAATTGAAGTCTAAATAATTTACATTAAGTTAGAGTAAGACTGAGTACATGAAATGTGAGTTTGTTACGACAAGTGGGGATCAAAATTCCGTGCATCCGCTAGGTCAGAAGGTACCCATGAAAGATATTTTTAGATATCTCGGATCAATATTGTAAAGGGAGGGAGAGATTTATGAGGATGTATATCATAGAATCAGAGCAGGTTGGATAAAATGGCACAGTGCATCACGATTTTTGAGTGATCGCAAAATACCTCATAGGCTAAAAAGGAAATTTTATAAAACAGCAATAAGGCCTACAATATTATACGAAGTTGAATGTTAGCCAACACAACATAAGTATAAAATGAGAGTAGCAGAAATGAGGATGTTAAGGCGGATATGTGGTCATACGAGATATAAGATAAGAAATAAAGATATTCGACGAAAGGTAGGAGTAATACCAGTGGTTGAAAAGATAAGAGAACAAAGATTGAGAAGGTTAAGGCATATTATTTCTAAGACCCATAAATGCTCCGTAAGAACAAAAAATTATTACCAAGAGTGTGATACAAACGAGAGGAAGAGGTCGGCCGAAATTTACTTGGGAGAAAGTAGTAAAACAAGACTTAATGGAAAGGAAAATAAATTGACCTACGGTGTGTCCTTGGACAAAGTGGAGGAAAGATATTAGCATTATAGAGGGATAGACCCACTTTTCCTATGTTTTAAGCGGTCCTTTTTAGTCATTTTTCCTCAATTATTTATTTATTTATCTTTCTCTCTTATGCACCTTTTTCTCTCTTATTTATTTTTTCTCTCATTTATTTTTCTCTCTTAACTATTTATCTTTTCCTTAAGTCTTTTGTTGCTTTTTATTCGGTTCATCAACCGTCCACCCCAACTAATTTGGAATAAATGTAACGTTGACGTTGTTACTAAAGAAATGGTGATCATCAAAAAAAAAAAAAATTTGCGTAATGTTATACAAGCTAGTAGCCAAAAAAGAGCATGAAAGACCCCACAACTATTTCCACCGATCTTGATTGCATTCTATGCTGCAAATAGCCAAGCAGTGTGAAAATAGTGTAAGGTTAGTTATAAGCATCACACTAATTTATGTACTTCCTTATATAACATGAAAACAAGAGGGTTTGACAAAGGACCCAGTAATGCATTATAATCTCAATGCTAAAAATTTGAGAAAACCAAAGAATAGAATGTGAGAAATAAGAAAGGATTATTTTAAGCTGTTAATCAATTTGTGCCTTCATTCCTTCCCTTTTTCCTTTTGTCACACAATTTTCCTATCATCTTAACTATTAATGCATAAAACTTCTCTGGCAACAAAAGATTGTAATATCATAAAATTAAATAAAAACACTCCCCATTGTAGTATCATGGTATAAGTAAATAAAATTTTGAAGCCACATCAATCATTGTTGATTTTTATGTAAAAGCATTTCAAGAATTGTATTTTGTAGGAGAGGAGTCTTGGAATTATTCTCCACGGTGAAAACATTGTTAAATAATCTGAATTCCCCTAGGGGTCTCTTATCTAATTTATCTTGAAATTAAGCCCAATTTAAATGAGTCTGGAATCTGTTACTCTATAAATCAAACACTAATAATATTGAACCTAACCCACCGCTGAGATTAAATAATGAGCTGGATCATGGAAAAATGTGACCAAAAAGATTAGCTAAAACAATAATAAGAAAATGTCGTTCATATTCCCATAAACTAACATGATTAATTCAGCACTTCTTCCACAAGTATAATTGTACAAATAATAATAAGAGGAAATGATATATGAAAGCTTTTTCTCCTGAAACAGTATCCCACTTATTTTTGCATTGTGAGATGGCTGCTGGAGAACACTGGGTGCGTCATTCCACATTGGAGCAGTTTCTTATGATATGTTTCAAAGGGTGCAACTGGAATTAGGAGGCCACAAGTTTATGGCAATGTGTGGCATATGCAGCTCTCTAGTGTATTTGGCAGTAAAGGAATGCCCATGTTTTTCAAGGGAGTCTCTTTGCCCTTAAATTTGTTACAAGACAAGATTGTGTTTAGAGCTTCTCTTTGGTGAGCTTTGCTCATGATTGTTTCAGGGCAACTGCCACTACTGATATGGAAAGAGATTGAAAGATTTGTTTCATTTTTTAGGCAATTTGGTTCTCTGTTGTCTTCAACTGTTTCTTTTAAGGAGGATATTTTACTGTCCCCTAGATATTTTTTTCTTTCTAACAATATTTTCTTCTATTATTAAAAAAAGGAGCTATTACTATTTTTAAAAAACACATCAACCAAACCTGATATTTATATAATAATTATTGGGGCATCAACATTAAAAGTAGTCGAAATTAGCGATCATACTGACAGAATAGCTTCATTTACATAACAATCATAAACTTGGTACCTTCAGTATATGGCTAACGCCAGAAACATTAGTGAGTGTAACAGCACCTTCGAGCACAAAGATTAATCTAGTAGGATACCAAACATGCATTTAGAGCCAGAAAACAATGTGAAATGGTTTGGGTGTAATGGAAATGGAATTGGGGAGGAGGAGAATTTAGAAATTTGAAAAGCTGAAATAACAAGTTCACAACCTCTCCACATCGTGCAGGGGTAGTCCTGATCTTGAATTCTCTGCAAAAGGGGCAAAGCATAAATCAGAAGCATACTAGAAGAGGTTTTTACTGAATTGGGAACTATATTATTAAGTTTCAAGCAATGGGACACCAGTGGGAGTTATTCGGCTATCCACGATACATCTAGAACCTTTACCGTGAGGCCCTTTACCGTGAGAACATGGTGAAACTTCTTTGGGGGGAGGGGTAATTGTTAGCAACGGCCCCCCAATTAGGAAAGTATATGTTAGAAGCAATAAACATGGGCCCAAAGAGCCAAGTGGGCAGTCTCTATTAGCTAATATTGTCAGAGAAGTTGTTCAGAGTTAGTTTGTTAGCCCTCTAACTGCACTGGCATAGGTAGGATATAAATATAGGGAGAGAATGTAAGTGAAGGCAGTTAGTTACTTGGTTAGTTTGTCTTGGAGGGACAGACCAGGCTCTCAAATTCTTGAGGAAGTTTCCTTTTGTATGCCACTCTTGCTCTTCTAATCTTTGGATACCAACTAATCCAGAGTTAGCGGAGGATATTCAATAAAATTTCCACATTCTCTTTACTATCTATTAGCAAGTTAAAAGTTATAATTGATGCTAATTATTGGTTTTTAGTATCTATTTTTATAGGGACTAACATAGGTTGAGCTTGGTAATAGTTTCAGAAGAGCAACGACCCCAGCAAAACCAGATGAGTGAAAACTCGCAAGCCCGCATCTCATGATGTGGCATAACATTGTGTGCCACGGCATAACAACAGAGCATGGATTCTTCTTAAGTGGCACTTCATGCTGCAGCATAAGTGCATAACATTGCATACTGCAGAGTGAGGCCCTTAATGTCCAAAAAAGTTTGAAAGCTTGTTTTCCTCTTGGCTTGGAGCTTTTGAGGTAAGAAAGCATACCTACCTTGAGTTTTTGAGAAGTTATAACATAGGGTTTCATGAAATTTGGGGGAAATGTGATGGGTAGGTTGAATATTGAAATTAATAGTTGATTGGTGTATGTTTGGTGTAGGAATATTGAAGGTAGTAATGACTTTGTATTGTAACCAGCTTTGGGACCCATATTGAACTAGGGTTCCAACCTTAACTTTTGAAGAATTAGGGGGTAAGTAACCTTCTCCTTATAATTAATGGTTTGGTAT
Source organism: Gastrolobium villosum (assembly GCA_032173675.1). Classification (NCBI taxonomy): domain Eukaryota; kingdom Viridiplantae; phylum Streptophyta; class Magnoliopsida; order Fabales; family Fabaceae; genus Gastrolobium; species Gastrolobium villosum. The sequence continues at coordinate 30,073 of JAVKPL010009053.1, read as the reverse complement.
ATTGGTTGATGAATTCATGTGTTGAACATATTGTTGAATAGTTTAAAACTTTAAATTACCTTGAAATAGGTTGTTTGTTGGTGACTTGTGTTTGGTGACCATTGGAGCAAAATAAAGCTTTGGAACCAAACTTAAGAAAAGGTAAACTTTTGGACTTGGGATTAGTCTCATTTAATGTTCCACCATACCCCTTTTTGGGGTAATGGTTATTGTTTGAACAATTGAGTGGATAGTTAGAGTATGGCGTGATGTGCGTTCATATAGACAGTTGTTATTTGTTGGTCTGCGATTCAATGAACAAGTACTAGAGGCTAGATTGCATAGTTAGAGTATGGACTAATGTGCAAGCGGATGTGTGATATGATATGCTTACGCGTATAGCCATGGAATCATGAGTTGATTAATTGAGGTTCATTGGCCAAAAGAATATGGTATGGGCTATCTCATGGAGGGATGTATCCGAATAGATTTCACTCTTAGGAATTCCATACGGACGTTCATTTAATGTCTGATTCATTGAGTGGTCCTAATGTAATGGGTACACGAAAGGCATTCATGACTAGGTAGATTCATTGACCAAAAGAATATGGCATTGGCTTCCCTTTGGGGAATTATCCTAAGAGGTCAAACTCTTGGAAGTCCCATGTGGACACTTGTTGAGTGACTGCTCTTCAAGTGATCCTAGTGCACTGAGTGCATGGATTGATCAACTTTAGGTTACTTCACTTATTACATGATGTTATACTATACCATGTTGTTCTAGCCTTTCATGCAGGCAAGTGAACTTAAGGGCGGAGCGATCTTCAAGAGCCCTTAGTTTACTGAGATTCATCTCTCATCCCTTTTGGGACATGTTTCAGGTTCTCATGGAGGAGGTAATAGCCCATCTCGAGGAAAGGAGCATGCTTAGTCTACTTGGAATAGTTAGGGTGACATGTTATATTTTGGAATGATATCTTGTGTTTTGGATAGCACTTGTGCAAAACCATATTTTGATAGAACTTGTAATCTTTTGGTTAATGATTTATAAGAATAATATATTCAAATGCTATGTACATGCTATGAATGATGCATTTCATTAGAACGCATGTCTAAAAATGTATATGATGTATATGAGATGGCTTGAAGCCATGTTGATGAATCCATTGATGGATCCTTGGAAAATGAGTGTATAGAGTGATGGATTTCATCTATATATATTGTGCCAAAGTCAATTAGGTGGTAGAATTGGCGTTCATGCACAAGGATAGGGTCTAGGGCATTAAAAAGAAGCCCCATGTCTCTGCCTCAGCGCGTTAAAACATGCAAGACCCCTACACACCTGTCTCAGCTCATTTTAACGCACAGATTGTGCGTTTTAACGCACTAGCTTTCTGGAGAAGCATGTTTTAACACACTTAGAACGCTTTAATGCGTTGTGCCTGGAAAATTATACCTTTTCTGCGCGTTAAAACGCTATGTAGGGCATTTTTTAATGCGCTACACCAGTGTTGATTTTCCCTCTTTTACATCTCTAATTTTATGTGGGCCACTTGGTTTGAGGTTGTAAGCTTGTGTAGGACCTTCCTAGCTAGATTACTCATTGTAACCAATGGGTTAGACATAATTGAGAAAGAAAAAGTTTATTCACATTTTCACCATAGCTATCTTTTTTTTCTCAACTTTACATATAAAAAAGTTGTCTTAGATTTAATTAAGTGATTAAAAGTTAATTCAAGTTGCGTTTAATACCATAATTGAGTTAATACACCGGGTGCATACGGAGTGTTACCGAATGATACTCTTACTCTCACTTTCTCATTCCTTCAAGAACATCTTCAAGCTTCTTCAATCGAGCTTCTTGAAGTTCTTTATCTCTTCCCACTTGTTACCAATCCTCCTCCATTTGTTTCATCAAAGCTTCGAAACCCCTCTCCATTCTTATGCGTACCATAAAAACCTCCTTGGATTTAGGACCTCTTCTACTAGTTAATAGAAACTGTACCAGAAAAAGCAAAGAACAAATAGAAAAGGGGTGATTTTGTGTTGCATACCACTCTTCTCCATGAATTTGAATCCAATAGAATGTAGAATCAAGAGGGAAGATGGAAAAGAAGGAAAGCAAAGAGGTATATCTTACAGCACCAAGAAGTTTGAGGGTCTTGGAGCTCCCTCCCGACCTCTATTCCAAAACCAAAAACTCCCCCTATTGTTTTCCGCCTATTTTTTATACCCTTTTCACTTCTACTTCCCCCTCCCTAATATAGATACAATTGTCAACAAAACTAACTCACTTTCTATTCCCCTACTCTGATCCTTATTCCTGCCAACACACCTTTTTATTGGGGGTCTGCTAACAGACAACAGTCCTTGAACCAATGTGACATGAAGAATTGAACTAGAGAAATACCATTTTGGATTATACAGTAAGAAGAAGCCTCCACTAGTGATGAAACCAGATTTTCTGACTTACACAGTTAGCTTTACAAAGTAATTTTTCTTTGTTTGCCTTTCTCAAGTGTTCAATATTTTCCATGTCACACTTCGCTTTTTTTAATAATATTTGATCTAATGTTAAGGAGGCTTGTACATATCCCCGTACGCTTCATATATTCATGGAAAGAAGGAAGTGATTTCAAAATTATGCATCATTCTACACGAACGGAAAATGGCATCACAAAAATAGTATATGAGCAAATATATTTAGTCTGGAATAATTTATTCCCCCATGCTGAAACAACAATATCTCATTGGATGAATGAAAATATGGCCCATATCTAGGCAACTAAGTAAATATAATAGATTCTGTGAAATAAATCAAAATCATACCTTTCAACTTAGCTAGGTACATTGTAAAGTGTGAACCAATTTCTGGTGAAATTAAATATGCCCCTGATGTATTGATCCTGTCAAAGCAATTCAAGTTACTACACAACAAGAGGCTTAAAAACATCTTAACCAAAACAAATGAGGAAAGTCAAGAGTACCAATCAGGCAATGGGCTATATACATGACTTTCTGGTGATATCAAAGCATGATCTCTCCTATAAACACTACGTGTGAATCCAGGCAAATCTGACAAACAAAACCATAGTAAAGTCAGTTGATTCAGTTCAATACAATATAACTATATATTTCTCTCTTAGAAAAATAGTTGAGGACTCAACAGTAACAGAAACCTCAAGATCTAGAAAACCATTTGATATAGATCAAAATAAAACAAAGGATCACAATTCACAACTCAAGTAAGTATCCTAATCATCAAGCCCAGTAGTTGATTGTAACATTTCGCCTCTTAGGAAAATTCTTTCGACAACCAAAAATAATAATCACATGGTAATTGTGAATTCCACAACTTTATCTTGAAAACAGTTATGACTTCAAAAGTAAGGAGTGGAAATGAATCAAGCAAAGCAGATGCCATGAACTTCTTCAATTTGACCAAACTCACAAGCCTGCTAGGAAGCATACAGTTTTATATTTATTTTTTACACCTAACTATATTTTTCACATTTACATAACTTGTTTATAACAAAAATGTTTCATATTTACCAAAAAGACCTCCCTCTGTCATAAAAACAGACACAAAACTCCCTTTTATTTATTTCAAAGAAAAAAAAAAAAACACTACAGCTAACGTCGAAATAATATCCAGTCTAATACCCAATTTTAGGTTTATAGAACATATTTATTTGCTGTAGTCGAATGGAAGGTACAAATGGTCAGGTGCCAAAATGAACTTTGAATCCAACTACACCAAACGAATGTGGTCTTCCTTTTTTCCCAACATATAAAACTGAACAAGTATAGGAATGAGTCGAATGAAATTTAACTACAAAACAGCCACAAATTAACTAAGTTAAAGAAACGTTTGTAAAATAAATATATTACAGTATTCCCAGACAAACATAAACTGTACAAAATATAGTTCAAAGAACGGCTCTGTTTGATTTCTATTTTGGAAAACAAATTTTTAGTTTTCAGAACAAAAAATCTAAAAAACTCATGTTTTGAAAACTATAACTGTTTTTTTTTTTTTTAAATCAAATTTAGAGAACATGTATGAGTTGTTTATGTTTTCTGTTTTGGTTTTTAACTTTCAAACAGAAAAAAATATAGAAAACAACCGTTTCCATGACTATTTAATAAAATAATTTATTTTAAGAACAAAAAAAATCAGAACACAATCAAACAACCCTCACTTCTTTAGTTAAGCAACTAACAAGTCCAATCCTTGGTAACTCAGGATTGGTTTGATTATTCACCCTAGTTATAAATTTTATACCGACATGATCTCAACTTTTACTCTCCTTCATTAACCTAATCAGTAATCACCAGTAGTTTTCATTTGCTTCTTGCTTCATTAACCATTTACACCAACATAACAACAATTTAATCATTTTTTTAAATCAAAATACAATTTGTAGAACAAAAATAGTTAACTGACCTTGAAGGTGGAGAGGAGAAAGAGTGGGGTTGTTGACTTTCCAATAAAGAGGCTTCGATTTCGATTCCATGCTAAGCACGGAAGGAGCAGAGCAAAGCCCTTCTTCAGCCAATGCATAGTTAAAGAAGCCTGAAAATGCAACAAAACAATGAAAACATAACTAAAGCTATTTCCTCATTAACTAAGAAACACCTTAGCCTCCTTTCGCAACCAGGAACAACCAACAAAAGATTGAAAAGCAAATAAATAAATAAATAAAATAAAACTTTGAGTAGAGAACGAAATAGAGGAGAAGATACCCAGAATGAGGAGAAGGACAGAGATACTAGGCATTTTGGGAAGAAGATGAGAAGGTAAAGAAAGAGTGGTTCAAATGTAAGTATGGGAGTGTCACGTTGTTGACACTGTACTACGATTAGTGATTTTAGGGAATGGAGGAAAGGAATGTGAGAACTGAGAACAACAAAACAGAAGAAGACAACTGATATCAGCTTTGGGCCTTTGTCTTTACTTCTTGTTTTGTTTTATTTTTACTTTGCAGCCCGTTACCATTTTTCGTTTTAATTAATTAAATAATAACTGGGCGGGCCTTATGAATAAATTTGAAAACAGAAAAAAAAAAATAACAATATTGTTAAGATCAAGAAAAAAAAAGAAATTAAAAATAATAAATTTGTTTAAATAGTGAAGTATTATCAAATTAAAATAGTCCTCTTAATTATTATTCATAGAACAATAACACATCGAAAATAATTTTAGTTGTTCCTAATTAATATAACATCTTGTTCTATAACCGGTTTATTAACATTGCATTATGATATTAAGCGTAGTTATAATCACATTCGTTCAATTAAAAATTATTCGGATAAAAAATTTTATTTTTGAACAAAGCCGAATTTAAAATAACCAATTGTGTGAGCATAACCATATGACATTGCAGAATAAATGAAACTAAACTTAACATCATATTCTTATTTTATTTGACCTCGTGTTGTTAAATGTCTTCATTTTGTTTCTTATTATATTAATTTTATACTTCTTCTATAGTTCTCAATTCTCATCTACTAATATGTTACATATCTCTTTGTTAGCTTCGAGTAGGTTCAAACCGCGCTCAAATCGGAGCTCCGTAGCTCGAGTTATGTCAATTTTACTAAACTGCATGTTTTACTAATTTCAAGTAGCGCGTTTTAGCACTCAATTGGGTGTTAAAATGCCCAGAGACAGAGAATTTGGCCTTCTCCAAGTCTTCAGCACATTTTAATGCCCTTATCAGCGCTAAAACGCTCTCCAACTGGGCAACTCATGCCCTCCCCTATTTTCATATAACTTCATGAAATAAATCCCCCTCTTTCACCATCCTCTTAACACCTAATAGACATTATACTATCACTTCAATACATGGTTCTTAGCTATTTCAAGACAAACATATATCAAATAGGCATTCATGCCCTTCCATAATATAAACAGTATTACAAATTATCCAAGTGTCTTTAATACATAACCATGGGACTTAACTACAAAACACTATGATCAAATCATTGGCTCCCATCGACAAAAGAGACACCAAAGGAGGTGAGCATATACTAAGTCCACCAAAATAAAACATGATATACATATATCAAATGGCTTTCAAATGTGAATCCTATACATGGTACTACTAAATGACATGCATAACCAAAATAATGTAACATCCTCATGTATCAATCTAGTCCAAGTTTCGCCACTTGCCACCAGAGGCTCCTGCAACATTTGTACCTGAAAGGCGGTCCCTACAACACGAGGTGAGATCTACTAATACATCTCAGTAAACCAAGGGTCATTGGAGCATCTTTCCACCCCATAGTTCACTCACATTATAATAGCAATAACCATAGATAATGTAGTAAATACATATCCATGCAGTGTGTAAAAACATCTCCAGGAGACATCCCTCGAGCTTTCTTCCTGTCCTAAGGATACTCAAATGCAAAATAGTTCTATTGGCCAGCTAAACTACCAAGTATGAATTACACATCGCAATGCAACATACAAAACACTGGGAAACACCATCTTATGTCACACCAAATGCATACACATACGTATAACAAAGCATTAAACTACTTTATTGCACTTACATACACTATCAACAATCACTACCCATTTTTGGTTTGGTGGAGCAATAAAGGGATCAATTCCCAAGGTTCGAAGGCTTACCTCAATGAGCTTCAAACCTTAACCTTTGTTCACCACCAATAAGCAATCAGCCAAGCTTTACAACAATACCAATAATCAATACCTACATCAAGGTACTAGACAATCTATCAAGGCAATTCAATGAATACCAATATTATCATCAACCAATAAACCCATTCACACCACAATGGCATGAACTTACCAATTCAAGTGAGCTAACCAAGCTCCATGGCTTCCTCTAATGGTTGGTCCTTCAATGTTGGTCCACAAGGCTTAATCCTATCACCATAAAAGACACAATTAACCATCCAACCAAATCATGGCTTAAAAATGCAAGAACTCCACATGTTCAAGCATGAATTTTTTCAATATATTGAACAACAATCTAAGTCCATTTCTATTGTTTGATTTCTATTGTTTGTTTATCATTCATAACAACTTTTACTAAGGAATTTAAGCTTAAATCAAACTAAAACTCATACAACCCATAAAAATTATTCATCATCTTCCTCCATTATACAATCTCCATGAAAACTAAGTTTAAGGAGTGAAAACTTGCCCCAAAAAATCATATAACCAAGGAGTGATGGTATCCTAATCTCCCATGGAAGAAAATGCCATTAATCTCCTCTAATCACCAAGTGGATCGAACTCTTGGGAAGGAAATATCCCACTTCACAAAGCTCCCCACTCAAAACTAAGCTTGGATTCACAAAGAGCGGAAGATTTGAAGCAAGAATGACTTTGGAATGGAAGGATTTAGATGAGAGATGAGTGAGCTAGGGTTTGGGGCTTCAAATCAATTTTCTCTCCCTATCACTCTATGCTTATCGACGAGGAAGAATAAGGAAATGATGGGTTTTTATGTTTTGTCACTTAATATTTGTTAAGTTTTCTCAACCGGGTATGAGTTCATCTATCTATTCAACTCCATTTTCTTTCAAACTTTATCCAAAGATCTGGAATATTTTTCTAGAAATATTTCCACTTTTACTTTTAAATTTTGTGTACTTTTACCTACACGCATTTTTACCCCATACTTTTCACTGACTGAACTTTTCACCTCAAAAGTGACCCTAATTCCTTTAATTATATATTTTACCTAATTTAACCCACTAATACAAGATTAATTGCCTAATTACATGCAATTAATTAAATTTCATGATGAAGATGCTCATTTCCTTTAAAAAGTAGGTATAATTATACATTTCATTTAATTTTAGGATTAGGATCTCGTAACCCAAATTTCTTGAGGTAGCATGAAATACTAGTGGTCGTTAGAGCTTATTCCCTAATTTAATTTGTCATCTTTTTTTTTTGTAAGCAATTTAATTTGTCATCTACTCAAAAGTATAAGATGAAAAATATGTCATATGAATATAATATTCTTATTTATGAAGTTGAAACCAATTAAAAAACGTGATCAAATGTAAAATAGAGATTATACCATCCATTTATATCCACACTTGTTAAATCTATCGACTGTATTTTTAATTTGATTACTTTATTATGAATTAATTTTCTTATACACTTTTTTCAAACCAAACAATACCAAAAGAATCAAATGTTTTCAACCGCTTCAAGAACTAAACCAATATATGTAGAGTTGGTTAAGAATTTAACCACTTTATCTAAACAACTTTGAGAACGAAAAGAACCGTTTTGGTTGTTTTTTTCTTAACTACTAGGATTTTCAACCTTTTTATATATTTTATTCAATTTATTGCCTTAAAATTGGTTCTAAACCTATTTGGAAACAAAACTAGTTCGTGAAAAAGTTAAATTGGTTCGGTTTGATTCAATATAGAAGATTGAACTGAAACAATGGTGCCAGACCCCTAACCTTTACATTTGTCCCAACCTAGAATTATAAGTCGTACGATTTCGTGAGGCCCAAAAATGGCCACATGCTTTTCCATCAATCTATGAAACGAGGCATAACACACTTCCTCTGTTTCCAAAAAGGCATAACACACTTCCAAGCAATGTTATTAAACTCGACCCGGTTATTGACCCAACCGAGGTACTGGGTCAGTGGGTCAATGGTTCAACCAGTAGATCACTGGTTGAACCGCATGAGCCATGAGTATATATAAATTTATAATTAATATTAAAAAATTATAAATAAATATTTTCAATTCCAGATATTCTTTTTTTTGTAAATAAATATTCTAACTTTATTAGTAATGAATATTAAATTTTGTATTCCAGAAAATATATATCACATTTTAAATACAATTTAATGTAGAAAATAATGTGTATCATTTAAAAGGATGTAAAGTTGTGTCATTTTAAGTAAGAGAAAAAGATAGATAAAAGAGGAGAGAAAGTTGACAAAAAAATAAAAAAATGTGGGTCACACCTCTTTATAAAAGCAAAATGACATAAGTTATGTCATTTTAAAGGACAAACAATTTTCCCTTTAATATAATAAACTTTTCAAAAAGCTATAGCTTTGCAAGAGTCATTCCATTTGACAATAGAATAAACTACTCTTTTCACTTTAACAATACAATAAATGCAATTCAATACATTTCATTTTCCAATACAATATAATAAATGCAAAATACAAAAGCATTGGCTGGTGAAGAGAAAGAAACAGCTATTTCACTCGTACAACAAACCCATGAATTCCCAATTTTATTTCTATCACGCTATCGTCTCTTTTTTGAAAACAACTATCGTCTCTCTTTCTTCTTTTTTTATTTTTTGAAAGCAGCTATTGTCTCTTTATCTGCTTCTTCTTCTTTGCCATAGTTGCTAGAATGGCCAAGGCCTTAACAAGTTCAAGCTTCTTCTTTTTTGTTTGTTTATAGCCTCTGCCGCCTCTGCACCGACCAGATCTCTGGCGAGACATCTGTACCACCATGTGGCCTTCCTTGGTGGACCGCATTACCGGCCAAGTCATCTCCACCATCCCCGGTGGCCACCGTTCCATTTTCTCCGATGTTTTTCCTTCCCTTTTGTGCTTTATTTCTAACCCGCGAGTCACTGATTTTAGTAAAACCAGCATTTTATTCCGATTCACACCGGTTTGTTTGCATGTCCGATCTATTACTTTACCCGGACCAGTCACATGACTGATTTATGGATTTCTGGTTCGACCCGGCTGGTCCGATTTTTATAACACTGCTTCCAAGAACTCACGGACCAGATGTTGACCAGAGTTATTGTTTAGACCTTACTAGCCTTCCAATAGTAGCATGATGTATGCGAACATTCCTCGCTATTGTCGGGTAGCATTTGAGTGGCAACAATTATTGTGATAATCCAAGAAAAATAAAATTAATAAAAATGATAATAATAATAATAATAATAATAGTGTATATCCTTATGTGTATAATTATATTATGTTAGATAAGTTGGGTTTAGCATAAAAGTAATGTAATAAGCATTGATATATTTTGGTTGCCATTGAAAGTTAGTAAAGTTGGTTATTATAACACTCCGTTTGCAGCTAGTGTATTAACATCCAAATGGTATTTAAAGAGCAACTTACAATAATTAATCGTAGAAGCAATATACTGTTTTATATAAATAAATAAGGTTAATCCTCGTGGTGGATTAACTTTTTCTTTTAATAATCATCCTTATATAATTGCAACACTAAAATAAATGTGAAATACCTCGTACTCATAAATAATAATTCAAAAAGAATCCTTAACTCATGGTGCTACAATAAAAATACTTAAGTTAACAAATAAACAGATTATTTAATAGTGGCATAGACAACCCCTATGCTCACCACAAATAACAACATAATCTATTAAGTCTAGTCACAATAAAGTGTCATCATGGCAAAACAAATAATCATAATATGCACGGATTATAACAATAATGAAAACTTTATGCTAGCCTCTTGCCTTTATGAGTGTCCATCTCACGCAAGTCATCTCTTGAAAGATGTGCCTCATAATGGGTGAGATTTCTAACATAAATCTTAGTAAGACAAGGGTCCTCAAGGAATCCTCATCCCCAGTCTCACTTTCAGATATAATATAAGTTATTAAATAGTGTAGGTAGTATATAAAGAAGCAGAGTAATAACAAGATACAGAGAATGGCTATACCAGGCCATTTATAAAAGTAAACAATGCACTAGATAAAATGAGCATGTCATGTAATATATCACATGAGTATGCAATGTCGCATATGTCTATGTCACGTGTGTATGCATCCTACTGGCCAGAGAACAAGATGTAGGCATTACGTACGTGTACAACCCACAGTACAAGGAGTCTACCATGTACTCACACACGAAGTTACCATCTTGCATGTGGCCCGACATGCTTAGGGATTACCGTCTCGTGTGGAATACCCCACATACACATACATATGGCAAATGCACTCACAAACAACTTAACATCATCTCAATATTTATAACATAAATAGATATAATTCCATAATCCAGCTCAATAGCATATCCAACACTCATAACATGAACAAATATACTTTTCAGAAAACATACCATGCACATAAATCAATTCCCGTGGGGTTTGGTAGAATAAGCAACGGATAAAACCGAGGACCAAAAGCTTACATATAACGGTAAAGTCATCTAATATCAACTCAGTATCAATGTGGTCACCAACAACCAAACAATCCAGCGACTCACAATTTGGTTTAATGGCAAAACCATCATCAATAATCATATACCACAATTTCATATCAAATGCAACATATTTTCTTTTTCGTTTAGCATATTACAGGTTTCTCCCAAAGCCCCCAAACACGAAATTGCGTTTACTCTTTTCAAAACTTCAATTGTAACTCTTTACCAAAAATTCTAAGATTTTAATATGTTAGACTATACATTTTATGCTTTCCAACGACATATTTTATGTCTCATTTGGAGTTGAATAACTTCGGTTTCGCAAAATGAATGCTACAAACTGGATTTATAGCAATCAAAACGTGACTTCAAATTGACACTGTGATCAAACCATTTATCCAATGGATACGGAATTTTACAGGTTGTAGCTCTATGTGTTAGCTTTACATAGGTTCAAACATCACTCAATTTTGAGCTATGTAGCTCGAGATATTGTGATTTTACTAAACTAGTGCGTTGTTATCACATCTACACTAGGTAATCGATTACCATACAGGATGTAATCGACTACCTTTCATGGTAATCGATCACCACTCTAAGGTAATCGATTACCACCTGTGCAGAAACGTGAAAATGCATATTTTCTATATAATTCGAGTTTCAATAGCCCTCTAAGGTTAATCTTCGATTTACCCAAAAGCAGAAGCTCAATCTACCATATTATACTTAAATTAAGGACTTTTAACTTGAATCGTCAAAGTTTTCATTTTTAACAACCCAAAACTTCATCTTTTTCACAAAAAATAAAGAGGAAATGGTAGAGTGTACACCGAATGCTTGAAAACAATAAAATTAAGAGATTTTAGAGGTCTTGCTACAGCTCCAAGCTACTGTCCAAGAAGGTTCACGAATTTCAGCTTCAAATCTTGGTTATTTCTCCACCAAGATGACTCATTGAAGCTTCAAAGTGAGTGAAAATGGCTTTAACCACACCAACCAAAGAAGGCATCCCACTAACTCTTAAAAACAGAACCAAAACACCCAAAAGATAGCCCCTTTTACTTAGAAGATGGAAGCTTTCTAGTGTTTAAGAGATTTTGATGGAAGAAAACCAAGTAAAGAATAAGTCCTGGTGGATTTCTTGAAGAGAAGGTAAAAACTTAGTGTAGGGAGTTTTGTGCAGCCAAGAGATGTCCAACATCTTAATTAGAATTAACTTAGTTTTGTGCCCTTTAGCTATTTATATAAGTGTACCCATTAATCAACAATATTAATTCTAATAGCTCTGCTAATTCTATATGAATTTTCATAACCCTTAGTTAATCATAGGGTAATTATAGAATAATATAATTTGAAATTTTGTTGGGTTTAATTTTAACCGCAAGAACATCATATGATTAATTATATAATTATTTTTGGTTAAATCATAATTCCTTAGGGATAATAGGTGAATAATGATGGATAATTTACTATGTGTGGTATGCATTTTTGGTTAAATCATAATTCAAAGTTGTTCCCAATTAATACCATGTTTCTTAATAGACTCAGCTTCACAATTCCTCCTCATTGAGGCATGAAGAACAATGTTGGCTTTAGAGCCTCTCGCCTCCCATGCTCATTTATGGACATGACAGAGCAACCAAGAGCTTCCAAAACCCGATGCTTCTCTCCTTTCGCCTCCTGTCTGGAATGAAGCTAGCGCATCAGATGCAATTTATTCCAAAAACTTCAAAAGGCTATGACACGATGCATCAATATGGTTATTTTGGTCTATTGCTTTGCGTTTTTTGCTCCATTTCTCCTGGAAAAGAAGAATTCCAACTTGTTTTTGGTTTTTTGATGTTGGAATTTTTGTCCACTTTTGCACTATGATGGAAATCCGGAAAAATTTGTTTCCGAAGATAATTTTTCTTTTTTAGGTACCAAACATGGGATAAGTTATACTTACTACATATTTTTCTTACTATCTCTTATTATCAAATCTTAACCGTTAATTTTTGTCAATCCAACGGTTATAATTTATGGGGTCATATTTATTAATTAATTATTAATTTACAATAAATTATAACCGTTAGATTGACGGAAATCAATTGTTAAGATTTGGTAGCAAGAAAAATAGGTAGTAAGTATAACATTTCCCACCAAACATTGCAATCTTAGACTTCCAAGTTTAGGGAAATTTTTATTATGCTCAATGACCACCATGATCCTTCCATTAAAAAATTGACACGTGTAATAAATTTTTTCTTTTCTTTTTTCTCTCTCCTCAATTTTCTTCTCTTTCTTTCACCTCAGTCCCACTCAATTTCTTTTACTCCCGGAGCACATTAAGTTAGCTCCAAGTTTAGAATCCCAGGCATTTGGAAATTTGCCTTCTACCAAACAGCCCCTAATTGTTGTAAAATGTATTTCTGTCTTTCCATATTTATATACTATCTTGAAAACTCTTGCATCTTTAGATTTCTTTATCTTAAGTTTAGAGGCTATTTGAATCCTCTAATTTTTTAAATTAAAAGCTATTTATGAACTAAAGCTAAAAAAAAGAGCTTAAAAAAAGCTAAAAATTATTTGCTAATTACATAAAAATTTTAGCTTAAAAGTACATATTTTAAGAAAATTATCTCTCTATATCTTTATAACTCTTCAATTTAAAAAAACACACAATTCAAGAAGAGTAAAGTATACAAAAGAGAAAATTTTTGTGATCTCGTTAAATGATATATGATAAACCCTTTATAGAACAAAAATCAATTATACAAAACTATTCCTGCAGTAATTACATAAATAGTTTTGCCATTTTTTAAATGCAAGATAACATGAAATTTTGTTTTTGCTAATTTGTAGAACAAAAGTCAATTATATTTTATGGCATTAGAAATGAAAATTTATTCTCAAACTTCATCTTTAACCGATAGAAACCTATTACAACAGAAGAGTAAAGTATACAGAAGAGTAAAGTAAGTGAGAGAAAAAGTAATTCATTGTAAAACTGAAAAACAATTCTTAAAATGAGAGTTATGAGAGTATGCCTAATAGACCTATTTATATCTACAGTTACAAGACAATGACCTGTCCCTCAATAATACAAATAACTATATGTAGACACCACATTTTGTCCAGGAGATATAAATTTTAAAATAAAAAAGGATTGAAAAGAAATAAACGTGTGCAGAGGTAATGGGGAAGGCATCGAGCCTTGCTTCTATCCCTATCAATCATGCTTTTCTAACTTCTGCAAGGAAAGATTTTCAGTTTGAACAAGGCACCGCAACTACAAGTCACACATAGCTCACTCATTAGAAGAAAAGAACAGAGAAACAAAAAAGGAAGTTTGAAAGGATGTTCATGTGGTCTAAACGTGAAACCATTGCAATATATTGAAGAACTTATTATCCACCATGTAAAGGATGAAAGCTCCTTTTTTCTTCTTCTATAAAAATCATAGTTTATAACACAACAGGAGGATCCTTTTTTTTGGTAGGGGGCTTCGGTTACTCTTTAAAAAGAAGAAATCCAACGGGAAGAAAAAATATGAGAGAAATCCCATAACCTTCAAACCAAATCCAAAATAAAATACAGTAAGAGGGTGAGCCATTAACCTACCCCCATCAAACCCAGTCACCATGTACCGCTGCATCACACCACCGCAGAGCCACCTTCAACCACCGCCGGATTACCGCGAGCTCCACCATAACGCCTCTTCGCGCCCTCCTTCCTCATCATGCCTTCCACACTGCAAACCCATCATCACCCCATTTGCAGGTATCTTTTATGCTGTAAGGTTATTGTTCTACAATATATTTTTACTATGACCGATGAGAGGATTTGAAGAGACTTAAGTTGTACTAATATGATAAATAAGGGATTTGCTTTGTCCATTATTTAAATTTATTTTCCTTTCTTCCACTTTGTCCTTTATAATTGTTTATTAGCTTTGGATATCTATTTACAATTAAATTGGGCTGATGGTGTGGTTGTCATTTTTTGTTTTGTTTTCTCTCTAAAAAATATATAAAAGGTAAGCTAAAATATACAAATCCATGTAGGCTGCAGCTCGATTGCTTTCTTATATACTTTCTTAATGTTAAAATAAAGAATAAAAAGTGATAATATAACAAAGAAAAGAAAAGTTGACGTTAAGTTTGATCAATATATGCTTATAAGTTGACGTTATGTGAAACAATATATGCTTATATTTGTCCTATGTTTATGTAGTCAATTTGATCAATAATAATAATAATAATATGTATTGATTTGAATTAGAATCACAAGGTGTGCTATAGTAAAAAGGGATTAGCTGAGTTGAGACAATTTGTTAATTCCGTAATCTTTTGAATTATTTTAACCGTGACGGTTTGGTGATTCAAATTTTTTTTTAAAATTTATAATAAAAAATAATTTCAAGTCTATAAATAAATAAATAAAAGGAATTAGCTGAGTTGAGACAACTTGTTATTTACGTAATCTTTTGAATCATTTTAACCGTGACGGTTTGGTGATTCAAAATTTATTGTGAAATTTATACTAATACAAATAAAAATTATTGAAACCAATACAAATCATCAAAGCCTAAACATTCCAATGATTTTCTTTAAAATTATTTTTTTTCAAAATTAAAATCAATCAATCCACAAATATTTTCTACAGAACGACGTAGCTTTGAGTTCCCTATTGTACCAAGGGATACGTCGGAGCGGGATCAACCCGTCAAGCATAAAAAATAAAACCAAAAAATAGTTTTCTTTTCTTTAATCAATATTGTTTAATTCTTTAGGGTGAAATAAAATATTAAAATCTTATCAATAATTTGCACAATAAATACAAGGTAACCGTTTTTATAAACGGACGGCGTAAGGTGCTAACACCTTCCATACTTGTAATCGACTCCCGAATTCATTTCTGTTTTCAAAGACCAGTTTTCTCAAACTAAAGGGTTTTTCCAATGTTTTCCTAAATAATCATCGGTGGCGACTTCATTGTTTTAAACATTCAATATCTTTCGTCGTCACGTCGCGATCCGGTTGCGACACTGTAATATTTAATACTCCCCCTCAAGATGGACAGTGGATATCTAACACTGCCATCTTGGACAAAAGAGGAAAAAGAAGAGGAGCAGGCAAAGCTTTAGTAAACAAGTCTGCAAGTTGATTATGAGATCGTATGGGCATTAATCTGATACGCCCGGAAGTAACTTGTTCCCGAACAAAATGACAATCAATCTCGATGTGTTTTGTTCTCTAATGAAAAATAGGATTAGAAGCAATGTGCACAACCGCTTGATTATCACAAAACATTAATGCCGGAGAAGTATGGTTGAAACCAAGATCATTTAGTAACTGTGAGAGCCAGCATATTTCAGCAGCTGTGGCAGCCATGGCCCTATATTCAGCTTCAGAAGAACTTCTTGAAACAATGGTTTGCTTCTTAGCACGCCAAGAAATCAGGGAGTCACCAAGGAAAATACAAAAACCAGTCACGGATCTTCGAGAATCATAACATGCTCCCCAATCAGCATCACTAAAGGCTTTCAACTGAAATGATGATGAAGCAGAAAATAATAATCCTTGACCTGGATGAGCTTTGATATATCTGAGAAGCTGATGAACTGCATTTAAATGAGGAGTATGAGGTTGAGAAACAAACTGACTCAATTTATGGACCGCATATGTGATGTCAGGTCTGGATAGAGTCAAATATAATAGCTTCCCAATCAACCTTCTATACTGTGAAGCATCTGGCAAAGGATCACCATCTAAACTATTTAGCACCAGCTTGGAATCCATAGGAACAGGGGCAGGCTTGGCAGCAAGGAAGCCAGTCTCTTCTAGTAATTGCAAAGCATAATGACATTGAGAGAGAACTATTCCCTTCTTTGAACGAGCTATTTCCAGCCCTAAAAAATACTTAAGACATCCCAAGTCTTTAAGTTTAAACTGAGTTTGCAGAAAAGACTTGATAGCCAAGATGTTGTTAGAAGAAGGACTGGCTAAAATTATATCATCTACATACACCAAAAGAGCAAGAAAATTGTCACCTGAACCTTTGGTGAATAGAGAATAATCTGACTTGGATTGTGTGAACCCATGAGAAATAAGGACAGTGGAAAACTTAGAATGCCATTGCCTAGAGGCTTGTTTTAAACCATAAATGGCTTTATGCAGTTTGCAAACAGCCTTAGATCGTGTGGTAAACTGTCCATATTTGTAACCAAGAGGAAGTTGCATATAAACTTCT
This sequence comes from Gastrolobium villosum, assembly GCA_032173675.1. Classification (NCBI taxonomy): domain Eukaryota; kingdom Viridiplantae; phylum Streptophyta; class Magnoliopsida; order Fabales; family Fabaceae; genus Gastrolobium; species Gastrolobium villosum. The sequence continues at coordinate 12,687 of JAVKPL010009053.1, read as the reverse complement.
TCAAAAAGATCTCCATTTAAAAAAGCATTGTTGACATCAAGTTGATGAAGATGCCAACTTTGTGAAGCATCAACCGCAAGCAAAGTTTTAACAGTGACCAGCTTTGCAACGGGAGAAAATGTATCAATATAATCCACTCCTTCTTGTTGTGTGTAGCCCTTTGCCACAAGCCTTGCCTTGTGCCTTTCAACGGAGCCATCAGCTTTAAACTTGACTTTATAAACCCATTTACATCCAATTGCATGTTTGCCAGGAGGGAGAGGAACAATAGACCAAGTGTTGTTAGCTTCCATAGTTGAAAGTTCATCTTGCATAGCTGCACGCCAATGTGAAAATTGAACAGCTTCATGATAAAACTGTGGCTCATGCTGAGAAGATATGCTGAGAGCATAATGTTTATGTGAAGGAGATGAAGAATCATATGTGATGACTGAGGATAATGGATAGGAAACCGAATCTGCACTTGGAATGCAACCAGTAATAAGATTGCAGTGAAAGTCACGTAGGTATGTTGGAGGCTTAGACACTCTTGTACATCTCCTAGGCTGCTGAAGTGAAGCTGTATCTGTATCTACAGCTGTTGGGACCGAATTCTGTTGATTAGACAAATCCACTTCATTACTGGAAGTGTTAGGAGTAGGAGGTGCTGAGCAAACTATCTCATGAGGTGTGTCATCTTGTAAACATGGGCTTGGATCCACCAAAGTATGAGTAAGACTGCTGTGTGGAAGAACCAAAGTGGGAAATGGATCCTCCACTAATGAATGAGAAGAATCATGATAAGGAAAAATATTTTCATGAAACACAGCATCACGAGAAATGAAGATTTGCCTCTTGTCCAAATCAAATAACTTGTAGGCTTTCATAGCAGGAGGATAGTCTATGAAAATACATCTCCGAGCTCTTGGCTGGAACTTCGACCTGTGTGCTGCTAAAGTGGATGCAAAAGTCAAACAGCCAAATACACGTAAAAAGGAGTAATCAACATCCTTACTAAAAAGAAGTGAATATGGAGATTTGTATTTGAGAAGTGCAGATACAGTCCTGTTAATAAGAAACACTGCTGTAGAAACACAATCTGACCAAAATGATAGAGGAAGCCTGGATTGAAAGTATAGAGCACGTGCCACATTCAAAATGTGTTGATGTTTGCGCTCCACAACTGAGTTTTGTTGATGAGTCTCTACATAAGCTAACTGATGTAAAATTCCATGATCCTGGCAGAAATCATGATAAGCTAGTTCTTTAGCATTATCAGATCTAATAACTTTAATAGGCTTCCCAGATTGTGTGAGCACCATGGTATAGAACTTGGGAAATATAGAGATGGCATCTGATTTGTTCTTGAGAAAATAAACCCATGTAAATCGGGTAGCATCATCCACCAACGTGAGAAAATATCTAAAACCAGAATATGAAGAGGTGTGCAATGGTCCCCAAACATCAATGTGAATCAAATCAAATGAACATTGAGACAAATTATTGTGTGAAAAGAAAGGCAAATGTCTCTGCTTTGCAAGTGGGCAAATTGAACAAGGAGTTTTATTATTGGAAAAGGAATCAATACATTTCAATGACTGTTTCATATGAGAAAGGCATCTATGTGACAAGTGGCCAAGTCTGTTATGCCATGTATCTATGGAAACAGAATTTACAAGAGCAAAACAAGAAACAGAATCATTACAAGTAGAGTCAAATATGTATAGTCCTTCAAATCTCTCACCCTTGCCAATCATCTTCTGGCTGATAATGTCCTGAATGACAAATGATGTAGGTAGAAAAGTGAGCATGAGTCTTAAATCTGAAGTGATTGCACTGACAGATAAAAGATTGAACCGAAAAGATGGAACAAAGAACACATCTTTAAGCAGTATATGTGAAGTAAGCTGAACATCACCAATTAAGAGTACTTCTACAGTCGTGTCATCAGGTAATGTGAGCCTGGAACCATGTGTTGGGCGCATGGATATAAAGCAATGAGGATATGCACATATGTGGTGTGAAGCACCAGAATCAACAATCCATAAACGTGGATCTATAATACCACTTGGGAAGGATGTGGAAAGCAAAGTACCTGAGTTAGAGGATGCAGAAGCAGCAAGGGAATCAGGAAGTGTAACTGTGCTTGCCATATGTGTAGACAAGAGCTGCATAAGTTGAGAACATTTTGTAGGATCTAATCCATGGAGAAATTCATCCACAAAGTTGGTGGAGACTTGATTCACGAAGACAACATTATTCTTTCCTCCAGGCACCTTGGGTTTGGGCTTATATCCTGGTGGATATCCATGGAGCTTATAACAACGATCCACAGTGTGACCTAGAAGCTTGCAATGAGTACATAAAGGACGTTCTTTACGTTGTTCTTTAGGAGGAACATCTGATTTCACAGCAAAAGCCATAGTGGCTGCCGGATTGGAGTAGGACACAGATGAAGAACCAACTTGCCGTTGTCTTTCCTCTCGAGTCACCAAGGAGAAAACCTTATTGATAGGTGGAAGAGGATCACTTAGGAGAATTTGTGCACGAACTTGAGCAAATGAGTCATTGAGACCCATAAGAAAAGCCATGGTGTACTCCATTTGATAGTACGATGCAAGATTACGAACACCGCCACAGGTACACTTCCCACAATTGCAAGAAGGACGGAAATTACCAAGTTCTTCCCAAATAGACTTGAGTTTAGTGAAGTAGACACTTACATAGGTATGATCTTGAGCCAAATTAATCAGATCGCGACGAAGCTAGAAGATCCGTGGTCCATTGCTCTGTTGAAAGCGGTCTTGAAGATCGATCCATATTTCTAGAGCAGATTCAGAGTACAAAATATTTCCCGAAATTTCCTTTGAGATAGAATTCAAGATCCACGAAATAACGATGTCGTTGTTCCTGGTCCAGTAAGCCAAAAGCACAACATCGTTTCCACTAGGTTTAGGGATTGAACCATCAATAAATCCCAATTTGTTCTTCACAGAAAGAGCGATCTTCATAGCACGACTCCAAGAGTTATAATTGTCACCAGTGAGCAATTGCGAAACTAGAACAAGCCCTGGGTTGTCGGAATGATGAAGGAAGTAAGGGAACGATGGATTCTCGACCTCAGAACGAACATTCATTGACGAATTCGTTGCACCGGTGGAAGGAATCGCGTTGGTGAGTGGAGAGATCGTTTCAGTCGCCATGGGTACGAAGAAGACAAACCCAAACACAGCAAAAAGAAACGGCAGAGTAGACGAAGTGGAAAATCAACTTTCAACTGATACCATATTACAACAGAAGAGTAAAGTAAGTGAGAGAAAAAGTAATTCATTGTAAAACTGAAAAACAATTCTTAAAATGAGAGTTATGTCTAACAGACCTACTTATATCTACAGTTACAAGATAATGACCGGTCCCTCAATAATACAAATAACTATAATATTTAATAAAACGTGAATTAAGTTCTACAAAATTACCAAAAAAAAAAAAATTATACAAAATCTCAAATTTCATTTTTAAAGAACAAAAAAAGAAAAAAATAAGAAAAAAAAAAGAAAGTAAAATGAACTATATATTATAAAGGATATAAAGTAAGGGCGCGAACAATTTCCGATGGAAGTTGCGGCGGCGAACCCAGACACGTGCTTGAGGGTTTAGCAACAGAGTATTAGGGTTTTACTGAGCTTTGAGCTAAGCAGCCCTCCTTTGATGCTATTTGAGCCGAGAGAAAGTGATGAGCACTGCAGTCTCAATCGCTGACACAATGTCCGAAGCAGAAGCAGCTTCCATGACTTCTCTCGTTGCTTCGCTGTCGAAAAGCTTCTATCAGGTGCCTCCGTCGGCCGTTCCGGCAATGCTGGATTGCATTCTGGTGTCCACTGGTTTGTCTCCTTCTTCGCTCTTCGCTTCGCTTCTCCATGATTTCCCTCGTCTTCTCAAGGTACTACTGCTCTTCACTCTATCAATACTTCTATTTGCTTGTCCTCATCTATCTTCATGTCTATTCCTCTCTCTCTCTCTTAGTAATCTGAAAACACTTTTGAAAAAAAAAATGCGATCGTGAGAATCTTCGTTAGTGATTTGGATTTCAGTCATTTCTAGAAATGATAGGATTGTTTTTATTTAATTTGATATATTTTTTCTTTTTTAACCTTATATTGAGTGTTTTGTGGTTTGCATTTGTTTGTCTTTGTTGAATTTAATAGGACATCATCAAGGAGGATGATAATTTTGATTCTGCTAAACGTCTCCATCTTGTATCACTGTTGGGCGCATTTTGTCACCTCCTGAAGAAAACAGGTGAGTTGCCGTCCCATCTATGGCGTTGTTTTATTCTTTTTGTTTTGAACATTCAAAAATGGTTTTTCTGAACTGTACATTGTTTTTTCTCTGTTGTTCATCTTGAAGTGCATCTTTAAGTAGAAACGTAATGCTGTGCTGAAATGGAGCATTTGCTACTTTCACATTACCTGTCGGCTTCTTCTAGGAACCCTTCCTTTTAATTTGTCTCTTTTATTCTCTGCAGGGGCTGATAGTGACGCATTACAATCTTTTGTGTGGAGATGTTTTGTTCCTTTAGCTAAAGTGCTACAGGGGTTTCAGCATGACTTGCTTAATCAGGTATAATATAATGTTAAATAGCCAGGCTACTGTGTTTTATAGGTGTTTAACTATTTATTGTAAAACTTTTTATCTTATAATTGTTTTTTCTTTTTTTGCCTCTATTGTTGTTGGATATACATCATTTTGATGTTAGATCACAGAACTATTCATGGATGTTGTGATTGAAACTCGCACATGGGAAGTTCTTGAAGCAACTTTGGTGCCAATTTTTTTGAGATCAGTTGGTCTTTCCTTGGGTATGCTTCATAATGGTGATTTGAATTTCTATGAATGGAGTAGCAAATCATCTCACCAGGGTTCATATGAGGTCAACATCGATCCACTAATGGACAAGGAACTGTTGTCTTCGTCAAGTAGTTTCAAATTGACAACATCATGCAATGTTTTGTCTGTAATTCTGGAAGCTTCCGTTCAGTTTCTGCGGACAGATGCAGTCTCTAAATCAGCAGAAAGAAACTGGTGTTTTGCAGATAAATTTGTTAAAATTTTGATTTGGGAATTATGTAATGTGACTGAACGGATGCTTTTACATAGTCCAGAGCACAGGTCTTGTGCTGTTGCCTTTCTTCTTCCTATGGTTCTCAAAGCATTTCCTGCCATTTGCTCATTTGAAGTCTCAATTCGTGGGCAGAAACACAGTTTTTCTCGGTAGAATCAGTTGAATTAATTAGTGTTCATCTGACTTATATAAATTATATTATCTGTTTATCAATGCATTTTGTATATTATTGGTTTTAGGGAGCATTTCTTCATCAAATTATGGAACTGCTGCCGTATACTGTTTATGACTGGGGCTTTAGAGAGAAGAGAGGCATATAATATACTCTCTTTGTATTTCTCTTTTTCCTGGCCGACAGAAGAATGTGCAGATGTTGATAGTGATACAATCGTTAGAACTGAAGAATTTGACATACTAGCAGAAAAAGAGTTCTGGGATGAAATTAAGATGGGGCTGGTACTTTAGCTTTCTTTAGTAGTTTTCGGTTAGATTGTCTAATTTGTTGTTGCCCTGCTAACTTAAGAAACAAACTGAACCCTGTCAGGTTGACAAAGAGAGTGTGGTGAGGAAGCAGAGTTTACATATATTGAAGATAGCTCTGAATATACAAGGAGGAACCAATTCCATCTCTAACATTTCAAAAAAGAATAACATTGGAAAGCATTCAGTACCTCATGGTGTGACAAAGAGGGAACAATGGGCTTACAAGGAAGCCAAGTCACTTGGTGTTGGGAAGCTTTCGACTTCAGATGACCTTATTTTCAACAGCCAGCAGTATTGGGATGCATTTGTACTTTTATATGAGATGCTTGAAGAATATGGTACTCATTTGGTTGAAGCAGCTTGGAATCATCAGGTTTGTAGTCATGTGCTCACATTTTTCATCTTATCTGTCTTGGAGCGTTAACACCTTACTGTAAAATGTAAATGTGTGGTTTTGGATTCATGAAGATGGGCTATACTTGGTAGTAAGGAATAAGTTGAACAGTAGAAAATGAGTGAGAAGAACAAAGAGGTAGCACATTGTAGTACATCCTTCCCTGCTTTATTGATTGCCATTTTTGCCTCATACTTGAAAAGATTTTTATTTTTTTTTTATACAGAAAAAAAAATTGAAAAAGGGGGCGAACTGGAGTAGTAATAAAGCTGTTCTTTCATGACTGAAAGGTCATGGGGTTTGAATCCAGGAAACAACCTCTTTGCAATTATGCAAGGGTAAGGCTGCGTATAAGTATTACCTCCACCCCACACTCGCTAGTCGGGTTTAATGGGGAGCGGTTTTTGGTTTTAGAAAAAATGAGGTGATACTGCAAAGGCTAGGTCCCTTTTTTGATATTGATATACGTGTTGTTTGTGTAGATCAGAAACATATATGTACATTTATTTTTTAACAATCCTTTTTATATGGTTGGAGTGGTTGAGAAACCCTTTTAAATTGCAGAGAATGTAGTGTATTTTGGAATATGAAGTTGTGAATACATTGTTCTTCCTTGGGCATTATTTTAAGTTTCTGGATCAAATAAATCCTAGTGTGTGTAACTAATTCTATAACTACTTTGTCCCTAATTCTATAACTTCCTAATATCCTGGGTCCTATCATATACTTTCTGTACACATAGGTACCATCCCCTGTCAGATATTCTTGGTGCATATTTATCACTTGTAAAAATGTCTTTTCTCTAGGACTTGGTATTTTGATTTCTAATTTTTGTGCTTTCCACAACCAATGCATCTAATGTGCTAAAATAATTGTTTCATGCAGGTCTCTTTGTTGCTTCAATTCTCTGGGTCATATCTCAATGTTGGAAGCAGTTTCAGTGAAGATCATAAAAATCGATTTGAAATATACGGTGAGACTTTTGATTGGTTATCTATTTTATGGGAAAGAGGCCTTCATCATGACAATCCTCAAGGTTAGTTTGGTTGTCTTTATGAACAAGTGAGGAATCAATTAATATTTTTGCTAGTAAAACTTTAAAGTCAGGGTACAAATACCTATTATCCAAATTCCATAGTCTGTCATCTATCAAATTAGTCCTTTCATACTTACTCATAATTTTTTCTTTTATGGTATTTCCCAAATAAATGCAGTAAGATGCCTGATCATGCAGTCTTTTCTTGACATCAATTGGGGGAATTATGGGAACTACATAAAATCAGTGCGTGAAACTTTTGTTCTCGGTCCATTTATGCAAGGGTTGAATGACCCAGTACACCACAAAGAATTTGGTTAGTGCTTCACTCCTTTGGGCCCTTTTCAAATGAATTTCTTTTTACTTATGTTGGAATTTATGTTGAATTTTTTTTATCTATTTATGATGATTTAATATTACTTATATTATTACTTTCTCCTATTTCGATGTTCTGTTTGTTAACATGATAAAATGTGTCTCCTTCATCTGCTTATGCTACTACTATTATATATATATATATATTACTTAATACTGCCTGTGATTGACTTTAAATTTCAGGTGTAAAAGGAGTTTATATGTCAAGGGTGATTGAAGGTGCAGCCCTGTTTCTACACCATTACATTAGTTACCTAGCTCCAAGGTATGTTCAGAAACTTGTGTTTGTAAGTAGACAGGTAATTTATTTATTTATTTATGTGTGTCTATAAAAGAAATTATCAAGAAATAAATGTGTTCAAAAGCAGGGGGATTAGGAATCCTTTAAGGTCACAAAGAAATGACATCAAGAATAAAAAGGCTGCTTAGACCTGGAGGCAGCCACCCATTATCTGCTTAGACCTGGAGGCATCCACCCATTATGGGGTTTGAGGGGGGCAAAGTTATCAAATGCGGATTGTGGCCTATTGCGGCAACCCCTGAAAAATGCTATAGCACTATAGCGAGTTGCGGTTGCAGAAATAACAGAATAGATCAATAAAAGCTAGATTTACCACACAAATATTTGCTAAAAAATAAAGACATTCGTTCATAACGGAGAATTGTTCCAGAACAAACAAGAATTCCAAATAGTCAATCAAAAGGATCTAAATATTGTCAATATTCTATTTCTATCAATAAAAAAATTAAAGCATGCTATTACAAGATAAGGACGGTGGCAGAAGCATCAACAAGTAACAAAATAATTCTGTAATACAAGTAACACAACAAATTACTAAGAATAAAAAATTAAATAAAAAACAGAAAAAACACCATCATAAAAAAGGAAGCCTTAGATATCAAAGACAGAATAAGAAAGAGTTGAAAACATCATAAAAAAAGCCATCGTCAAAAAAATAATTTAAAGGCTGGTTATGGTTTTTTTTATAGTAAAACAGAGTTAAAAACTGTTGAGATATATAAAACCATTAAAAAGCCCTCACCCACCAGCTTAAGCTTTTGGGTTGAATTGGTTTTTTACATGGTATCAGAGCCTCGGTGTACCGGGTTCGAACCTCACCGCCCCCCACTTTCTTTCAAGTGGAATTTCTTTTTTCGCACAGGTAGGTGGGCCTGTGTATTGTTCACCCTTCAAGTCCAGTGGACTTTCGTGTGAGGGGGCGTGTTGAGATATATAAAACCATTAAAAAGCCCTCTGTTAAGGCACCTGTCAGAAATAATCAATCCAACACAGTAACAAGACGTTTTTGGCCCGGAAAGAACACTTTCCGGAGTTTTCTCTTTATATAATTGAAAGACAGCACTAAGACTACAGCAAGCGAAAGCAAATATCAACTATGAATGTTCTTCGAAAAGAAAGAATAAGGAAAAAAGAAGTTGCTATGTAAATGGCTATTGTGAGACATTCGAGAGGTCCCACTCTCTCCCAAGAATCATTTCCAGCCTACTTTCCAGATGCCCCTCCCATGCCTCCTTCCCACCTCTTTAACCACTTTTCCCGTAACCAACTCATACCTCCACCCTTTCTTCCTTGCAATCTGTTAGCAATCTGTTAGGGGGCAATCTGGTCATTGCTTCTTACTATCTGGATCTGGATCTATTGCCCTTGGGCTTGCAGGATCAGCCCATCTCTTTCTCTCTTTATCACGTCTATACACCTTAATGGGCCGGTTCGTATCAATACTCCCTCCCATTTTAAGCACCTTGTCCTCAAGGTGGAAGTGTGGAAATTGTTGATCAATGAGTTGAAACTCTTCCCAAGAATTTTCGAAATCCGGTAGTTGTTGCCATTTGATTAAAACCTGTAACGTACCGGCAGTCGAGTGTCTCCACTGGAGCAGAGATTCAGGCTGTAACTGTAGTTCCCAATCATCATTGAGAATCAACGGTAATGGCTGTGCTTGAGGAACAGGGGAAATTGCTTTCTTTAGGAGGGAAACATGAAAAACCGGGTGCACCTTGGAGCCCTCCGGTAACAGAATTTTGTATGCAGTAGCACCAATCCGCTCCATAACTGGGTATGGACCATAATAACGGGGACTTAGCTTCTCATTCAGCCGTCTAGCAATGGATTTAAGTCGGTAAGGCTGTAAACGCAGGTATACCATGTCCCCCACCTCCAAAATCACCTCCCTTCTTCGCTGATTAGCATGCACTCTCATCCGATCCTGGGCTAACAACAGATGTTGCTGGAGATCGTGTAAAATTCGATCACGTTCCTCCAGCGCCAAAGAGACAGCATCAACCGAGGGGGTAAAGCTACCACAACGGAACAGGGTAGGAGGATCTCTTCCATACAAGGCCTTAAAGGGAGTCATTCCCATGGAATCCTTGTAAGTGGTGTTATACCAAAATTCGGCCCAATGGACCCAATTAGGCCACTGCCTGGGTTTGGAACTGCAGAAACAACGGAGGTAAGCCTCTAAACAGCGATTGACTACCTCCGTTTGTCCATTGGACTGCGGGTGGTAAGCAGTACTGTAGTTGAGTTTGGTTCCCACACTCTTAAACAGCTCGGCCCAAAAAGAACTCAAGAAAACCCTGTCTCTATCCGAAACAATGGTTAAAGGGAACCCATGCAACTTTACTATTTCCTTGATGAACAACTCAGCCACCTCCTTAGCCGTGTAGGGATGTTTAATTGAGAAGAAATGGGCGTATTTGGTGAGACGATCCACCACTACAAATAACGTATCCACACCCATTGCTTTGGGAAGCCCTCCCACAAAATCCATAGATATGTCGGACCACACACTGGTGGGGATTGGCAAAGGCTGGAGTAGCCCTGCTGGGCTCAAATTTTGGGACTTGCATTGCTGGCACACAGCACAAGCTGCCACGTAATTCTTAATCTGGCCCTTCATCCCTTCCCAATATACCAACCCAGCTAACCGTTTATAGGTACGGAGATGCCCCGAGTGCCCACCCACACAAGAATCATGATAGTCTTTGAGAAGAAGAGAAATCAGTCTAGATTTTTTAGGAATGACCAACCTGTGCCGATAAAACAGCCTTCCTTCTTTCAACTCAAACCCGATATGAGAGTTCGGGTCCGCAATCAGATCTTGCACAATAGACTTCAACTTGGCGTCTTGCTGCACCTCTTGCTCCAGAGTCTCGAAGTCCACCAATTGTACCCTTGAAATTGCTGTGAACTGCAGTTGTCGGGAAAGTGCATCGGCCACTTGATTTTCTTTTCCCGGCTGATAATGAATTTCAAAGTCAAACCCAGTCAACTTCGACACCCATCTTTGCTGTTCCTCCACCAACACCTTCTGGGATAGTAGATGCTTTAAGCTTTTCTGATCCGTTTTAACAATGAAATGTCTTCCCATGAGATAGTGCTTCTACTTCTGAATGGAAAACACAATGGCCATCAGTTCTTTTTCATAAACGGACTTACTTTGGGACCTAGGGGAGAACCCTTGACTGGCATATGCCAGAGGCTTATTGTCTTGCATGAGAACAGCCCCAACTCCTTTACCGGATGCATCCGTAACCACTGTAAATGTTTTCTGAAAATCCGGCAAACTTAACACTGGAACCGTAGTCATACATCTCTTCAAATGCTCAAAGGCAGCTTCAGCTTCGTCAGTCCAAAGGAACCCATCTTTCTTTAGTAAATTGGTGAGAGGTTTGGCTATCTTCCCGTAATCCCTAACGAACCGTCTATAATATCCGGCCAAGCCCAGAAATCCCCTCAATTGCTTCACTGTTTTAGGAATAGGCCAGTCCACCATCGCCTTCAACTTGTTTGGGTCCGCACTTATTCCCTGGTGGGAAATAATATGCCCCAGGTACTCCACGTGATCGCTTCCAAAACAACACTTTTTTTTATTCACTACCAACTGCTGTTGACGCAACACCTCAAAAACCTTCCTCAGATGTACCTCATGTTCTTCCTGATGTTTACTGTAGATCAAGATGTCGTCTAAAAAGACTAAAGCAAACTTTCTCAGAAATGGCCGTAAAATCTCATTCATTAGTGCTTGAAAAGTAGAGGGTGCTTTAGTCAACCCGAATGGCATTACTAAGTACTCGTAATGCCCCTCATGCGTCCGAAATGCGGTTTTTGGAATATCTTCTTCCCTCATTCTTATCTGATGATAGCCCGACTTGAGATCCAATTTAGAGAAAATCTTTGACCCCCCAGCTCATCAAACAACTCCTCTACCACTGGTATAGGAAATTTGTCCGGGACAATAAGCTTGTTTAAAGCTCTATAGTCCACACATACTCGCCAGCTACCATCTTTTTTTTTTACCAGTATCACAGGGCTTGAATATGGGCTGGTACTGTGCCTAATCCACCCGTTGCCCATTAATTCAGCCACTAACTTTTCTATTTCATTTTTTTGATAATAGGGGTACCTGTAAGGACGCACAGTTGGTACTTGACTTCCAGGATGCAGGTTGATGGCATGATCACAAGACCTCTGGGGTGGCAGTGAGTTGGCCGCTCGAAACAGGTCTTGATACTCCAATAGTAGAGTATCCAACCCCTTCCAACTGCTGCCTTCGATCTTCCCCGAGCTTCCCTCAGCACTCAGGAAATAACCCTCCACTTGGTCCTGCAATGCTTTAACAATCGACTTGAATGACACTTCCGATCTAGAAAGGTTGGGATCCCCACGAATCAGTACCTCTCGGTTACCCTGCTCGAATCGAAGGGTCATGTCCCTGAAATTTGCCTTGATGTCCCCCAATTGTGTCAACCATTCCAAACCCAAGACTATATCTGCCCCTCCTAACTCAAATAAGTACAGATCTTGACTTACATGAGCCTCCTGGATCTGTAACTCCACCGATTTACATACCCCCTGACATGGCACCTTCTGGCCGTTCCCCACCACTACCTGATACACCGCCGTTTCCGTAACCTTCAGTCCCAGCTGCTCCGCGACGGTAACCCTTACAAAGTTACTGGAGGCACCACAATCGATCATCACCACGACCCTCTGACCTCGGACCTCCCACCAAACCTTCAAAGTTTGGTTTGAAGAGAGCCCTAGAATACTGTTCATCGACAACTGCAACTCGATCTTCGCCTCCTCCTCTACCGGAGTCGGCATCCCCCCGTCAGTCTTGCCGTTCTCCTCGTCCTCTTCCTGATCGTCGTCTTCCACCAGCAAGAGATTCAACTGGCGGATGGCACACCGATGAGTTGGGTTCCACGCTCATTACACTTGAAGCACAGAACCTTCTTCTCATGTCTTTCGCGGCAAGCCCGAGCAATTAA
>JAVKPL010009052.1:0-35120 GCA_032173675.1 Gastrolobium villosum | reverse complement strand
TGCTTGGCTAGCTGGCCTATCTGATTCTCCAGGTTTTTGATGGAAGCATTTGTGTTTTTATTGTTGGCTCTTGTTTCTTCCATGAAAGCATTGGTATGTTGAGCCATATCATTAGAAGCCTTAGTCATTTGAGCAAAAGCTTTTTCTCACTCAGCTGGCTCTTTTTGTTGATTCTGTGAAGATTGAGCATAATTATTGTTAGCTTTAAAATCCATACCTGATCCTTGAGTCCTCCGCTGAAAGTTGTTGTTACCACCAGGGAAATTTTGATTTCGCTGGAAGTTTTGTTGTTGTTGTTGAGGACGCTGATCGTACCAGATCCCATTCACCTGTAATTGTTGAAGTGAATCTTCGGATGGTGGATTCGGACACTCACTGGATTCATGACTTTCTTGGCATTGGTCACAAATCAGAGAAGTTGTTTGAACCTTTGACACTTGAAACTTGTCAAATTTCTCACTTAAACTGTCAAACTTTTTAGATAATGATATTACATCACTATCTGCTGGTTTTGTTGCTGCTCTTTGTGTGGGAGCTAACACACTTTCATTTTCATTTCTTGCAAGCTTTTTGATCAACTCAATAGCCTGCTCAGATGTACTTTCCCGAATAGAACCTCCAGCGGCACTATTTATTCTCATCCTTGTTTCAGGAGTGATTCCATTGAAGAATATCACCACTTTTCTGTCATCATCTCCTTCGTAATGTGCACATTTCCTGTTTAGTTCCTGGAATCTGTTCCATGTTGCACAGAGTGATTCTCCTTCTAGCTGGCGAAAGTTTGTGATTTCATTTACCAGCTGATTATATTTTTCCATGGAGAAGAAACGATCAAAGAATTTGCTGGACAGATCTTCCCATGTAAGGATGCTGTTTGCTGGCTGTCGTTCAATCCACCTCAATGCTTTTCCCTTAACAACAAAAGGGAACAACCGGAGCCTGATAGCATCTGTAGATACTCCATTGTGTTTGGTTGTATCACAGACCATTAGGAATCGTTCTATAAACTCATGAGGATCCTCATCATCAGCACCAGAAAATTGAACCCTTTCCACCAAAGAAATCAATGATGGCTTGAGTTCAAAATTGTTGGCCTCCACATTTGGCCTTACTATGCTTGAATTGGCCCTGTTGAATACTGGAGTCAGAATTGTATTCAACAGTCTTGGAGGTTGATTGTTGGCATTTCCTCCTCGTCCATGACCAGCATTGTTGTTTTCTGCCATCTCTTGAATTGGTTGTAAAGGTATGTGCTTCGAATCTTCCCAAATGATCTGTCTAGCAGCCTTCCTTAGTTGCTTTTCTGTCCTTGTAATTTCAGAATCAATTACAAAGTCCTTAGGCGGAAGTCTACCTCGCATAAAAATCAGAGAAAATTATTAGTAGCACCTGAACAACACAAAACAAGATAAAAAGAATAAAAAAATAGAAATCTAATCTCAAGAATCAACGGTTATTTGTAATAATGAAAACACAATCCCCGGCAACGGCGCCAAAAACTTGTTGCGTAATCGGCAAGTGTACCGATCGTTCCAAGTAATAAAAGTGATAAGTAAGATCGTCTCCACAGGGATTGGAAAACAATTACTACTATAACCAGTCCTCTTAAGTTAGATGAATCGATTTGTGTTTCCACAATATGGTAACCAATTAAAATGTAAAGACTTGTTTTTAGGTTTTTACGAAAAGGACTTAAAATAACTGAAAGAAATGTTTTTGTAGAATAAGTGATGAAGAATACTGTAGCCAGGGTACATTCACCAATTGTTCCCAATTTTACTTTGGATTGATTTACAATACTTATCGAAATTAACAATTCAGAAAAATTATCATCTTTTTAGAAATAATTAGTTAGATCTCAATCCCTTGGCGATCTAACCCTTTACTTCAGTTGGAACCCTAATCCCTTAGTAATCCCGCCTGAAAATAAGCATTATGTAGATAAATCCCACGACTGCAATCCATACAAGTCTATTCCTAGAACATGCATGGAGAGTCATCTTTATCCCCTTTCAGGATCAGTATTCCAATATTCCTATTGCGAACCCTGATCCCCATAATATCATTCCCTATTAGGTTGATCAGATCTAACAGAAATAATATCAATACGCGCAAGATAAAGATGAAATATATTAAAATCAATACATATAATGATTTAATCCTTGTAACAATTGTTCACAAAGGGATCATGCCCCTGACTACAGAAATAGATCTAGCCAATCAACATCATGATCGCTGATCTGATTTCAACATGAACTGAAAATAAAAATAGAAGAAGAAGATTACAAGAACGGAACAACGAACGCGAAGAACGCCCTCTTCCTTCAGTCGGATCTGCTCCTTTCTAGGTCTTGTGGTGTATTTTTCTTCAAAGTTTGAGTCTCTTTTTATAAGAGACTTTGACCTAATTTGCAAAATTTGAATTTCCATCTTTTCGCGCCTCCCACGCTGACAGCGCCACTCCCGCGCTGTGAGCGTGGGAGATTCTGTCAATTTTTGCCCACCCGCGCTGATGGCGCGGATCTCGCGCGCTCAGCGTGAGACCTTCTGCCAATTTTCCTCTTCCCACGCTCTGAGCGCCATTCCCGCGCTGTGAGCGT
Organism: Gastrolobium villosum; assembly: GCA_032173675.1. Lineage (NCBI taxonomy): Eukaryota > Viridiplantae > Streptophyta > Magnoliopsida > Fabales > Fabaceae > Gastrolobium > Gastrolobium villosum. The sequence continues at coordinate 32,520 of JAVKPL010009052.1, read as the reverse complement.
GGGAACCTAGGTCTTCTTTGCCCTTTTTGCCTTCTTTTATGCATCTTTCCTGATATTCAGACTTTGGATATTTTTAATCATTTTTTCTGCCTTTCTTGCATTGATTGAGTCACTTTCTTCTTCTTTTCGTCTTGTAATTTCCTATATGCTGATCGCATATCACATTTGCTTATCCCGGACATTATGAGAGTTACGGGTGCTAAACGAACCAGGGGCCTTTGGCTCGGCTCGTCAATGCCTGAGCTTATATGTCTAAAATTGGTTATTGGCACCAGGCTTGAACTTGTATAAAAACTCGTTTATTGACACCAGGCTTGAACTTGTATAAAAGCTCGTTTATTGGCACCAGGTATTATTATGACATGAAATATATAATAATTAATGTAATCCTTGCATGCTGTTAGATTTAAAAGCTCGGCCTTAGAGCCTTTCAAGCCGGGCTAGTATATTATCATTTTTTTATTTTTTATATATACTATTTGTAATAGCCATCTCTTTCTCCTAAATCCATTTCACCCTATTTTTTATTAGGTAAACATACTTTTTGAATAATTTTATTTTATATTATGATATTTGGATATACATTGAATTTGCAAATATTTATGGAATTACTAGTGTTGTTGATTGTATATTTTGTTTGAATAAATTTTTGTTGTCTTGTTTTTTTTAATATGCTAACAGGCTAAACCAGACTTTTATTTTTTATAAATAAGTCAGGCTACAGGCGGATAATTATATTTATAATAGGTAACAGGCTTGGTCAAACTGACACATTTAAACACAGGTTTAGCCTTTTATAATAGGTAACACCCTATATAGATTTCTTTTACAATGTCTAGTCTATAAGCTTACAGACCGGCCTATATTATATTATCTATTTTAAATAGAATAATTATATAAATAATTTTAATAGGACTGTGTCGACACACGCCAAGAATAACTAGTTCAACTTATTGATGGTAATGTTGCCCTTGAAACTTCATTGTTAAAATTAATCTTTGTATACTTAGTTAGTTATTTTTTATTAATGTTGATATTTTTACTAATTTGTCTTCTTATCATGTTTACTATTGTAGAAAAAATATAAATACTTGGCAGATGACGAAAATCTTTTTCAGAAAGCATATAAGACCAAAGCCACTGATATAATTAAAAATCACATGAATTTGATAAGAAATGGAGATGGCGATACGTCTTGGATGACTCAAGGAGTACTTGATGCTTTGAAAGTCCATTGGAATGATGAAAAATGGAAGAAAAATTCTGAAGCAAATAAGAGGAACATGTCCAAATTTGATGGATTTTCACATTTCGGAGGTTCAATTCCATTTCATGAGCATGCAAGGCGGTTGGTAAGAATACTTATAATTGCATATGCATGTAGTAATTAGAATGGTAAGATTTATTTGTATACTTAGCGTATTATGTTCCTATTGTTTTATGTTTCATATAACGCAGCAAGCAAATGGGGTAACAGAACCATCTGCCGTGGATTGGGTTGTGTTCAAGCATACACACACATCTAAAGATAACCGTGACAAGTGGAGCAATGAAAGGGCAAAGGCAATAGCTATGAGTATTATTGATTTTTACAACATTATATTAACTTCGAAAGATGATTAGTTTTAATGCACTTGATATTAACACAACAATTTTGTTCTATGTTTTTATTAGGATAACTTTACGAGAATAAGGGAAGAAAGAGACAGTCAGGTCACTCTAGGAGAGAATGCTAGCAATGCAGTCTCAGATAATGAATTAATCTTGCAGGCAGCTGGTGGGGTTAGCCGTAAAGGCCGGGTCTTTGGTTTGGGTACACGGGTAGGAGCATATAAGAAATCTCGGTTCTCCAGCAGACTACCCCTTGGAGTGTCCCAGCATGAGCATGACAGGATGCGCACATTGATTATGCAGTTGCGGGGTACGGTTGCACAACAAGAGGAGAGGGCTGCACAACAACAGAAAATGGTTGAGCAACAGCATAGTCTCATGGATATGATGCAGAGGCGAATGGAGAAAATGGAGAAGTTTATGCAAAGGCTTCCTGAGGCGTTCTTAGATACTGAGGATGACGACGAGACTCAGCCTCCGTCTCAGGACGTAGGTGATGACCATGATCTTGCACGTCATCCACCAGCATGACTTTTGTATCTTGGTTGGATATATATGACATGGACTGTTTTGATTACTATATGATAGGGACTTTTGTATATGTATGTCCCTTTTGATTAGTATATGTCTTGGACATTTATATATATTGGTCTCTTTTGACTAGAATATGATAGAGATTTTTGTATATGTATGTCTCTTTTGATTAGTATATGTCAGCTTACATTAATAGATGTTGTACTCTGTTGATTAGTATATGACAGAAACTTTTGTATTTGTATGTCCTTTTTTTTTTATAAACTATGTATGTCCCTTTTGATTACTATATGGCTTGTATATTTATATATATAGATCTATTTTGATTAGCATATGACAGAGACTTTTGTATATGTATGTCCCTTGGATTAGTAAGAGTCTTGGACATTTATACATGTAAGACTCTTTAGATTAATATATGGCAGAGACTTTTATATTTATAAGACTCTTTTCATTAGTCTATAACAGATACTTTTGTACACATAATTATATTAAGATCATTAGATTTTGATATTTTATCATCTATCGTTATATTTGTGTATCAGGTACAACACATAAATTGGTATTAATTTTGTAGAGAGAAATTAAAAATAAAAAATTTGGTGAAAAAAAAAATTTTGTCACAAATTTATAGAATAGTTTTCGACGAAATTTCATTGATTTTTTGTCGAAATTTTTCGACGGAATTTGTTTTCCGTCGGAAATGATTAAAACATTTTTCGACGGAATTTCATTGATTTTCCGTCGAAAATCTTTGACGGAATTTGTTTTGCGTCGTAAATTATTAGAACATTTTTCGACGGAATTTCATTGATTTTCAGTCAAAAGTTTTCGACGGAATTTGTTTTCCGTCGAAAATTATTAGAACATTTTTCGACGAAATTTCATTCATTTTCCGTCAAAAATTTGTTTTCCGTCGAAAATTATAACAACATTTTTCGATGGAATTTCATTGGTTTTCATCGAAAATTTTCGACGGAAATTGTTTTCCGTCGAAAATTATAACAACGTTTTTCGATGGAATTTCATTGATTTTCCGTTGAGAATTTTCGACGGAATTTGTTTTCCGTCGAAAATTATTAAAACATTTTTCGACTGAATTTCATTCATTTTTCTGTCGAAATCTTTCGACGGAATAGATAATTCCGTCGAAAAAATTTTACCAACGAAGAGATACTCCACGGATTAAATTCCGTCGATAATTCCATCGAAAACTTTAATTTCAATGGAATTTTAACCATTTGCGACGGAATTTTTCCGTCGAAAAAATATTATTTTTTAGTATTATACTTCTAATTTCGCACACTTCATATCTTTTGAAAACAAAACAATAACAAGGTATATTGATTGATTGACCCTAAAAAAGTCATTATCTTAATAATAACTCTATTATTTAAGCCATTATGGATTACACTCAATATCTCTCATCCAACTTAAATTATATTGAATTTTTGAATATTTTTTAGGTGTAAAGGAAAAGAAAAGGACAAATAACCATCAAATTGTTATGGTTGATAATAAATTAGATATTTTTATGATTGACCCTAGTGGGATACCGATGTCTAACATCCCTTAAATTTTTATATACAAAATAAAAAAAAAAGACATAAGTTTGATTAGTCTTAGCGAGAGATAGAGGTGTAAATGAGACAGACCAAGTCAGATTTTAGCCTAAATGGGCTAGCATGTATAAATTAGTTCAAGTTTAACTTGATTTGTTAGCTTGATATAAGTCAAATTATAAGTTTAACTTGACTTGTTTTTAAAAAATACAAGATTTGGCCTGGCTTATCAAGTTTTAAAAAATAATATATTACTCTATAAATTATTGGTTATAATTACTTTATACTTTAGCTGAACACAATCTAAAATATTGACAATTGAAGTACCTCCCCGTGTCAGGATTGGGTAATTTATGTGCTTGCTGCCTTCCTTGGATGTGGTAGCCGTTTCTGAGGCTCCCTCTCCGGAATCGAACCCTAATTCTCCGTCACCCGTTGTTGAAAATAAAAATAAAAAGAACCGAATCAAATTGCATTGGTTTTTAATTTTAAAATTAAATTTTAATTTAATTTAAAATAAATTAAAACTTTATAAACACACATAGACACACACACTTTAAGACTGGACAACCATGATATTTAAAAAAAAAAGTAAAAAACTATCAAGGATACCAAAAAAAGAAACAATTATCAAACAAGTGAAAACCGATCAAATTAGACTAATAAAAACAATTTCCCAACAAAAAATAATTAAAAAATAAAGAAAAATAATAATAAAATTACACACATAAACACATGCCTAACATAAAAGAACAAGATACGTAAATGCATACAACACCCATAAGTCAAATAATATGTTTTTTTAATGAAAATCTTAAAAAGATGCGATTTTGTCAATGAGACTAAAAAAGAGAGCAAAAAATACAAATAATAACGATTTATTATCAGCTGCGGAAATCTTAATAATCGATAGTGAGCAATAGATGGTTTAGAAGGTATAAAAAGCTGAGAAAGGGATAAAAGAGTAGCGAATTTTGGTGGATGAGAGAAAAGCAGTGACAACGAGGGAGTTTGGAGTTAAGAAATATGTGTTTGAATAACGAGAAGATAAAATAATATGAAAATTAGAAAAATTAAAAAGTCATAAATTTTTATTTTATTTTAAAAAATAGATAAATTAAAAAATATTATTTTATTACAAGTAATAATATATAATTTTATTAAAAATAATAATATAGTTTTTTAATACTATATAATTTTATTAAAATTAATAGTATATTATTTTATTAAAAATAATATAAAATGTTATTTATAAATAAATAAAAACCAGGCCCACTAAAATAGGTTCGTGACCTAGTTTCTAAACAAGCATTTTCATGAGTTTAAGCTTATATTATTTTCAAAATGGGCCGAGACAAGCCAAACGTAGGTCAAGTGTAAGTCCCTGATAGACCACTTCACCTATTTACAGCCATAGTGAGATATAAATATTAAATTCACGCATTAAAGATGAATCAAGTTTATGTGAGAAGTATGAGTCATGAAATTGGAGTTTCTTAAATTTGATGTCAAAACTTCAACGGTGCAAATTTCAAAGCGTTGAATAATACCACAGATGTCCAATTAATAATGACATAGTTATCAAACACCAAATTCCTTTGGCACAGGTGATAAGGAGTCTGAGCCCCTTATACAGAGGTTCCGAATTTGAGCCCTGGGAATGAAAAAAATGATTTGGGAGAGTCGCCCCCCGAAAGGGTCCGACAGTGCTCGATGGGGATTAATTTTCGGTTACGAACGGAGGATATCTTTGAATTTATTAAAAAAAAAAAACACCAAAATTTCAACATCTTTTTCAACTATAAAACACATTATCTGCGTTGCCATTAGCATCCTCTGGTCCAGATAAAAGCTTTTGCTGTATAAAAATCATTCATTCCCCACCACACCAACACAATTATGCGGCTCACTCGCCTATGCATTGTTCTACCCCCAGATTTTGATGAAATAGAGGAACTTGAATTGGGTCCTCCAACTCCACAAGCCAATGAGAACGCAAGAACACAACAAGTTAAGGCTAAAAAACAGCCTCAAGGTCAAGGGGCGCGTGGAGGTCAAGCTATTGGTTTCCTTCATGGTTCCTTGAGTAGGTTGCATAACTCAAAGTGGTGGAGCATATTCCAACATGGAGCAAAAATAAACAAGCAGAAGAACACAGGTGATGACATGGAAAGAGTTCCCCTCTCACCCAAGATAGGCACCAACAAAGATTAATCTTTGATATAATGAGTGAAGAACCAATTTAGGACCCGGTTGAAAATTCTAATTTATTATATTATTGTTAAGAGAATTGTATGTTTTGGCTATAAATCTCTAATAGTGGGTTCAATTTAGATCCATTCCATGAATGTACTTTTGTTATAATTATATATTGCAAGTCATTTAATCAGAATCAATATCAATTCCAAAACAATTTTATATCAAGCACAGCAAGACTATGAATCACCGATACCGACACGGCATTTTCGATACGTTCCCGATACGCGATGTCGATACGTTACTTCAAAAATACTAATATTTCGATACGTTCCGATATGTTTTAGTATTAAATAATATTTTTAATATATAAAATGTATTTCACATTAATAAATAAAAGAAAAATCATAAGCACAAATAATAACTTATCCATAAAATCATAATAAATGGACAAAAAACAGAATTTACAATCATAATCATATTAAAAAAAACATAACCAGGACAAGGAAAAGCTCAAAATAAAAACATGGACAAATTAACAAAAATTAAAAGCTCAAAATAATAAAAATATGGACAATAATAAAAATATATTTGTTGTTGACAATTAAAAGCTCAAATTAACAGCTCAAAATAAAAATAAAAATTAACAGAAGCAAAAATAATTACAGCTCATATATATAAAAAATACCAAATCATAAAATTAGTAATGCTCTCTTTTTTAATGCTTTTTTTTTTTATAACAACATTGATGCACGATAAAAAAAGAAAAAAATAGGGTTAAAGAAAGGACAAACCAACAGTCACAGACGCAAATAGAGAGAGAGAGGTAGAGCATAGGAGAGCAAAGAGACTGAAAGAGACCCAACCGCGTCGAGTAGAGGGAGAAGTGAGTCGGCACTTGCCAGAGATCAGAGATGGCAAACGGTAGACGCATGAGGAGAGGAAGAAGTTAGTCGGCCAGCAGAGACGACAGATGGCAGTGAGCTCTCAGCGATTTTAGAACAGAGATGACGGAGGTGACTAAGTGGGTCAGATTTCGATTCAAGGTTTTTTTTGCCAAAAATCTTAAGTTAGAAAACACACTTCAATTTTTTAAATTTTACAAACATGACATTTGGCCGTATCAATTTTATTGACTCATATTAGTTAGAAAATGAGTATCGCCAACGTATCCGTCTGGGACGCGTATCGGATACGTACAAAAAAATTAGGCGTTGTTATGGATCCGTATAATAGGCCCATTAAGAAGCAAGTCCAACAAAGGACAATCCAAGATCTGAGTCAGCATTGACTCAAGACAGATATCCATCGAGGATACTTATCTGACAACACGGTGACAGCTCAGCAAATAGGCCGGATCTGAGTCAGAAACACCTAAGGCCTATCTACACTACCCATAACCCCTATAAATACAGGTAAACCCTAAAGGTAAATACACTTTCTCTCTTACTATTATGTTGTCACTGTGCACACACCCCTTTGGCTAGTGCCGTTATAGTATTCTGTGCATAGTGATCCGCTCAACTCAAGGGTATCTTCTCCATAGATACCTTAGAGAGGGCATTAGATCCAAGAGTAACTCACCAGTCCATCGGGCTGGACATCTCTGTCTTATGGACAGAAAATGCGTATCTATGTTTCATAGCTGCAAGACAGCACCACGGCCTATGTAGTGCACAGAGACAATTCAAATCTAAGATATGATGAGATGAGATTTTTTGTGGAATATTAATAAATTCGCCTTGTTTTAGTGAGAGATAATTAAAAAAAAAAAAAGTTAAAGACGAACGAAGTTATCTTGTGCGATATGAAGTCGCCAAGTTGAAATTTTCTATTTTTGATCTCCAAACCTGTTATGATAGAGTTTTGTTTAGTTTGACCGTGAAACGTGGTGAGTAATTAACTTTTTTTATTAAATATGTTTTAACTTAATTTTGTGAGAGTTTTGAGTTTAAGTCAAATATGATTTTTAATTTGAGTTATTAAATGAAAGTTATCTTTTTCAAAAGAACTATACCGATGAAAGTTTGAATCAATTAAAGGCAATGAATGCAAAGATACTTAAATAAAGGCAAAAGGAGATGAAAAAATAAAAATGGAGATAATGAAGACTACCTAAGCGTAACGACAAAAGTTTGAAGATGGCAAAAGCAATCAAACATTGGAGTATAGACATTTGGGAATAGGCTACTCAGTTCTAAAACACAAATGGGTTAGATTCATTTAAGAAATTTGCTTAACTTGTGTGAGGGAAACCTAATAAAATGCAAAGTTAAAGAGAATCAAGTCAACAAATAGAGCACGAAGCCATCCAGTTTAAATTTCTCATTTTTGATGTCTAAATCAATTGTGGTTGAGTTTTGATGAGTCTTATCGAATGTGTTTCGATAACTACATGAGTAATTAATTTTTTTATTAAATATAATTTAACTTTTTTTTAGGGAGAGTTACGACCACGAAAGTATGGATGAAACAACACAACACATAAATAAAGATAGAAAAATAGATTTACCAAAAAAAAAAATAGAAAAATAGGAAGTGTAACACCTCGTCTTCAGCCGGTGTATTATCATCAGAATGATATTTAGCGCAACTAATTAATCGAATAAATGCGGAAGCTAATCACATTAATTCATAATTAATCTCGTATAAGAATGTGACTAAACTTTTTCTATTCTATAATTTATAATAGTTACTTGTATGTTAAGTTAATTTTATTACTATATTACTTGTTCTTCTAATTAACTTATTTACTAATTACATTCGTGCTTAATTACACACTACTTGAATTATGAACTATGAGAGAACACTATTTAACGTATTTTCTCAATAATTACATATACTAGGACATCCAGTCTCACCTAAATTATTTATTTTAACTACTCTCATTTTTCTTAACATTTATTAAGGCACCACACTCCGTAAAAATGGATTTAATTCTTCTATATTTAAATTTCATAAGGTCTAAAAGCATTTCCTTTTAAATATTTGTTTTTGCTTTTGTTTGCCTAGAATATTTGAATATATATCGGGGATATATCCGGATATAATGTGACTTATGGATATAAGGAACTAAATGGTAACTTAAGCTTAGGATGGACTTATGGACACATGACCATGTGAATAAATGAAAGCAAATCCTAGGTTAGGGTACCTATATGGTTCGGCCATATGTGGTATAATTGGGATTTAGGGTTGAAAGTTTTAAAGAATGATGGATTTAAGATTTGATTATGTGTCAAAGCTTTAACCAACTTGTAACTTAGAAGAAATGAGTGTGAGATTATGGAAATCCTCTAAGTCTTAGAATATCAATGGATTAATATACCTGAGTTAATAAGTAAATTACCTAGAGGAGGTATACTTATCATAATTATGGAATATGTATAAAGGGAGCTTAACTTAGAAAGAATTAAACATCCATGGAACCAAGAGTGATTAGCTTTCAAAATTAACACCATGAGACCATGTAATGCCTCAGTTTTGGTACCATTAATAGGGCAAGTAAGTGATGAAAAATTGTGTTAGTCTATTGATTAAGTTCAAGAATAATTAGTGAAGTGATTAGTTGAGGAACTAGTCTTGAATTAAGTTTAAAAATGGAAATCCAACCTAGGCAATACATATGCATGCATTTCGGCCTTGTCACATAGTTAGGGCTTGGATGTGTAAAAAATAATCTAAGTTACCTAAGTGAGCCTATAATGTGATTCTAAGTTACGCAAGTGATTGAAGATTGAGGTTGCTTGTAATAATGCACTAAAATATGTAATTATGTAATAATTAGTCTAGACTTATAATGGGCATATTATTGGCATGTAAGAATGAAATGTGGAATCATTAAGTGATTGAGTATTAATGATGTAAATGATTCTTGCTCTAGGTTTTCCTAGAGGGCTTGGCACTTGAGGATATATTAGAGCATACGTGTTTTACTGTTGGAGATGGGCTTGTGATAAGCTCAGTGAGGTAAGCTCCTGGTTTTGGTTTCTACTCTCTCTTGTGGCCCCACCATGATGATGGGTATTATGGTTGTATTGTATGAAAGTATGTGGAATAATGTATATGCATTCATTCACATTCATATAGATGTTATATGATTCTTGATGTTATGATGATGCACTGATGATATATGTTATGAGGATCCTGGCCAGTGATCATGGTATGTAGGCTGCCTATGACTTGACTCTGGGAGCTATTTCATACTGAGGTTGTGTTGACTATCTATGGCTTGACCCTGGAGTCACACATGTGTAATCGTCTATGGCTTTGACCCTGAGGTTACACTAGGATGATATGATGATGCTATATTTATGTTGTATGCTTGTATTATGACTTGTCATGCAGGAAGTGGGCTAGGGGATTAGAGGACCCTCTAAGAACCTTGAGCTTAATGAGATGTTGTTATCTCACCCCTTTTTGAGGACATCATTTCAGGTACCCATAGTAGCAGTGTGCAGTCTAAGGGTAAAGGCCCAGCTAAGGATTAGTGGATTGTGGCTTCTATTTATTTTATGATGTTACATTGTTATATGGTATGTGTAGTGTTTTGACATGCCTAATTAGTTTATTTTGAGATTATGTGTTGTATGCAATAATGCTCAGGAATGTTATTAATTGAGCTTCTGGATTATGTCTGTAATTGTTACAAGTTATGTTAGATGCATATGATGAGAACATATAGATATGTGTTATCTCACCCCGTTTGGGGACATCATTTCAGGTACCCAAAGTAGTGGAGATGCTTCCAGGGGCAAGGCCCCCCGCCTTGGAGTAGTGGATGGCGATGCTGATTAATTATATTTTGATTAGATTTTGTGATGGCATGTATAATTATTAACATGCCTAATTATCGTATGTTGAGATTACATTATGTATTTATTTAGGCTTATGATTGTAGTATTGGAGCCCTGGATTATTTACTGATGCTTAGACGTTTTAAAATTAAAATAGACTTGATGTATGTATTCAGTTATTTGGGCATGGAGCCTTATTGTTGAATTGACCCAGATAGGGGATCTTAGTCCGTGTGGGACTTGCGAGCTGTCTGTTTAATTATTGTATCTATCAGGTTATTGTATGTGTGGGATCCATGTTCCCAGTTAACCGAAATACAGCTGATATGTTGTCCGTGAGACTTCATCAGGAATGACACTTGAAGTCATATCCGGATGGTCAACGGCCACTAGTGATGGCCAATGGCGTTAATTAGTAGACTTAGATGTTAATGTTACGCTAATGCAATATATCATATTAACGGTTTGAAAATGTTTTAGAAAAAATTTACTCGTATTTTTATAAGAGGCTTTATTATTATTTTAAATAAAGTCTTCCGCTGTGTATGCTAAATATCATGTATGTAACAACTGGAGTACTACGGGGTGTTATAATTAATCATATTATTACATCATATGACCCACTACAAATACTCAATGGCATAACGTATACATGTTCTCTAATCGAAATAACCTACTTGATCAAGAAGACATAGACAACCCCTATGGCTCACAAATACAAACTTAATATAATATGTCAAATGGCAATCATGCCCAATAGGAATAGATAAACAACATATCATGTCAATGCATGTCTTATGTCATGCTAGAATATCAATGTCAATCTCTTGCCACTAGATGCATCAACATCAACATCAATATTCTCAGTACTTGAAAAATGTGCCCTAAAAGGGGTGAGATTTTGATAAATCTAAATAAGACAAGGGGTCTTCAAAGATTCCTTCACTCCAAGCTCACCTACAGGTATATTATAAGTTTAAAAATAGTGCAAGCCGTATGTAAAGATATAAAATAGTGATAACAGTAATTAAAATGGCTATACATGGCCATTTATAACAATGTACAATGTAGTATATAAAATGAGTGTGCAATGTTGTATATGTCCATTTCATGTGTGTATGCATCCTACTAGTCAGAGAACAAAAGGTAAGCATTATGTATGTCTACAACCTACAACACAAGGATTCCCCTCGTACCTCACACACGGATTTATCATCTTGAATGTGGCCCGACATACTCAGGTATTATTGTCTCGTATGGAATACCCCACATACATATTCATACAACAATGAATTATAACAGATTCTAGTTCAATAGTATATCCAATAATCATAAGTAAACATGTATAATCTTCATAAAAACATATCATGCACATAAACGAATCCCCTATGGGGTTTGGTTGAACAAACAATGGATCAAATCGAGGACCAAAAGCTTATCTTTATCAGCAATATAATACAATGTACTCTCAGTATCCAAAGGACCACAACCATAGGCCCTTACAAAATCACAACATATTTCAAAGATATAAAAGAAATTAGCAATTATACTCGTTTACGACATTCTTTACATAGGGACACCAACTCAAGGTAGGAGGAATTAGATCAGCTCCCTAGGGCCCCATACCTTTTAGAACCTCATTCACTAGCGCAATAAAGTTTACAAGTGGTTTCCTTGAAATTCATTCCAACTACTCTAATTGTGAACACGATAACAAACCTTGTTTACCATTTTTGAAACTGCAATTGCAACTCTTTACCAAAAAATCTAAGATTTTAATATGTTAAACTAGACATCTCAAGCTTTCCAAGGTATAACACCTCACAATTCTAAATTAAGTATTAAAATATTAAATGAGTGATTAAGTGAAGAATTAGTGAAAATCCTAAAGATTAGGCCAAAATACAAAGAAAGGGCAAAACGGTAATTAACCATGCACACAACCCTAGGAAGATAAAAATGCAGTAGAAGGTCTCAGATGATAAAAATAACACCGGAAATGGATTCAAAACGAAAATTTGAGTGGATAGGCAAGTTTCAGAAAAATCAGTGAATAGTGTTTTTCGCGGGTAAAAATACTGCGGTATGATTGCACCGTAAAACGTGTCGTTGAGTTTTGAGCTCTAGGTTTCAAATATGAATTATAAATGGTTTATAGAGTTAGGAAATATGATTTTTGATAAATTTTGATGGAATTAAGTCAGTTTGGGGAAGCGTGCCAACGGCGCATGCAATAGCTTAAAACAGTGTTTTCTCCGAACGACCGGAAAACTCCGGATTCATCTGATAAAGTATAATTAAGGGACAATGGTCAATGTTAAAAATTAGAGTTTCTAAATAAGTTTTGAATTTACGGACGTTTAGTGAAATCGGATGGAAATTCGGATGAGTTTTAAATTGCGTGGGACCCACCCCACTTAAAAGTCACTTAAGCCACCTCACTTCCTCACTATTCATCATCTTCTCTCTCCCTCCTTCCTTGCAAACCCGCAGCCCTTCCCTTCCATGAACCATTTTCACTTCAAATTTTCATTTCATCATAACTTAGTCATTTTAGCACCAAATCAAGTGATTCTTGTCTTGAAATTTGTTGGAAACAACCTTCCAAACACATTGGTACCACTCTTGAGCCTTGAAATCGTGTGTGTGAGGAGATCTTGGCCATTTTCAGTTGCAGTTTTGGGAGGAAATTTTGTGTTCTTGGAGCTTCCAAGTGCTCCAATGGTGAAGTATGCTTAGGTGGAGTCTTGTACCTACCATTTGGGTGAGTGTTCTTGCATTTTAATTGGTTGAATGTGTTGATTTGAATTTGTGGCCTAAACTTTGCATGTATGATGTGTGATGTTAGAGAGCTCAAATGGAAAATGTGTATTAGAGGATAATGTCTTAGAATGATGTATTAATGCTAGAAATGCAATGAAAATTTTAAGCGAAAAATAGTGAAATTTAACTTAGAAAAATTTGAGTGCATGAAATGGAATTTTGAATTTTGTGTTAATGTGTGGTATGGTGAATTGTAGTGTGATTATATGATGATATGAAGTGATTGTGTGAGGTGTGGACCATGGGAATTGAGTGGAAATCCTTGGTTTGGCTAAACATAGAATTCAGCCATTTATGTATAAGTGAGCAAATTGATGTTTTAGAAAACTTTGGTGTTGAGTTGTGTGATGAAAAGTCATTAGATGGGTTGTGTGGTGATTGACATGTGGAAGGATCAATGTAAAAATAATAAGTGTTGAAAGTGGCAAAATGTGCCTAAAGTGTAATATTTCGAAAAACGTTGCGTAAAAGTCGTAAAACAGAAAAACGACGATTGAACTAGCCTTTGGGTAACCTAAATGAGTGTAATAGAATGAGAAAGAAAATTTAGAAAAATAAAACCCAAAATAACACTAAGTTGGCCGAACCCTTAAGGGAGTGGAGAGGAAATCTGGCTTTTTCGCGTTTTGACGTATTTTGACTGAAACTGACGGCTGAGCATGGTTGTACAGGTTGCCGTACGTGGATATAAACTTGGAACAGTGAAACAGTGGATTGCCCTTGGTCCTGGATCAAGTGGATTGAGGTAAGTGATGTGGTTTACATATGATATGTTGAAATTCATGAGTGGATTCAAAGTTCTAAGTGTGTGGAATGGTCCTCTGTGTAGGCGTTCCCTGTGAATCAAGCTGTAAGTGGAGTTCTGCGGAGCTCAGTGGAAGGAAAAAGAAAGGTAACCTCTTGGTACTGGGGCTTGTTCCCCTTTTGTGTTCCACCTTGCTAGTTGATGGCAACGGTAGGAAGTGTGTATGAGTAGTGTAGAACAGCATGAGCATGCATGTGCATTATCACAGTGGGTACTTATGTACCAGATCTCTGGCCAATAGATATTTTTAGTCTTCGGGCAAGTGTTTCCGGACTGCCACTGGATAGGTCTCCGAGAGGGAGTTCCAGTTGACCGAGGGTCGTGGTGTGTTTTTCGGATAGGAGCACACTAGGTTGTCTCGGGTGTATATGGTTGGAAGGGGTACCTTGGTGGGTTGTTCTATGAACACGCCAGGGGTAGTACCCATAGGCGTATAGCCGAGGACATGGCGTGGTATTGGTAGCTACCATCTCGCATGTCGTAGTTGTTCTGATATATTCCCCCTTTCTCTAAATCTCTTGCTTTATCCCATTTTATAACAGTGGTGTTGTTTTTATTCTATTGATATACATCGAAGTGAACCATTGGACAGAGTTTTCTCCAGAACCTCTTGGTTACTGAGATATATCCGTATATCTCACCCCGTCTCGGGGCATTATTTCAGGATGTACCAGTGGATATGGAGCAGCGGGCGAGAAGCCCGCATGATGACGAGTGGAGCAGTGGTGCATAGTTTAGCTTTCATGTCATTTTAGTTTAGGGATTTATTTGGCAAGTGAAGTTGTAATATGTAAATATTTGTAGTTTAAAGTTAAAGTTGTAAATGTAAATGTAATCCAGTGTTGTAAATGTACCATGGATGTATGCATTATGATGGAAGGGCTTTAGGCCTATTATAGGTTTATGATTATCTGCATTATGGTTTATGCATGAAATTGTTTATGTTTTAAGTGTATATTGGATTGGGTTGTAAGTGCCCCAAGGCGTTGTTGGTCCTTGTGTGTGCCACCCATTGGATTTTGCTGGATTTCAGGTGTATTAGTGATGTTAAACAACTTATGCAAATTTGGGGATTTTAGGAAATACAAAGGAAACTCTGGTGAATTTTCTATAGAATTTGCAGTTTTTGGGTGAACTTTGGAAGAGCGTATCTCTCTCCATAGTGGTCTGATTGGGACGTGCCATACGCTATTTTGAAGCTTTAGATGTCCCCTACGTTGTGTCAAAAGCCTAGGTTCATTAGTCGTGTGCGCAGCCCATGGGGGCTGTTGTCACGTACTGCCCTGTTCTGTCATGTTTAGTGGGCAGATTTGAAACAGTTTTGGGAAATTAATTCCCGCTTCGTTACTTGGTCAGATTAAGCATACGATATATCAAATCGAAGTTTTAGGTGTCTAGTTTATAGTGTAAAAGTTTGAGAGACAGTGGCTGGGCGGTTAGGTGCAGTTTATTCCGTGAAGATTGGAGGTTTTAGGCTGTTTTGGAGTTGGTAGGCAATGTTGTTTGTCCAACTTCAAACGGCGATAACCGGAGCTCACGAGCTCGGAATCGAGGGTGTGATAGCTTGTTAGAAAGGTAATTGAATAAGGAAAAAGATAACCTAGAGTCTAAGTTTGGATTTTTGTTTTGTGTTCGTGGAAAAACAGATTGGCAAATCCTGTTAAGTGGTAAAAACGTAAAAAGTGAGGAATTGGCTAAGTGGGTTTATGGGAACCCCTTTGTATCTTGTATGTGATAAAATAAAGTGTATAAATAGTTAAGTAAGTATTCCGCTAGTGTTTCAGTTACGATCACAGCTTTTTATTATTACGTTTTTTATACTTTTACTGTTCGCGTAATAATCGGAAAAAATTTATTCTCATTTTTATAAATGAATTGTTGTGATTGTAACTACGCTTAATATCATAATTAATGTTAACAATACCGGTGTACAACAGGCTGTTAGACAAGGACATATTGTATGTTTCATTTGGAGTTGTATAACTCTGATTATATTTTTTGCAAGGTGACTGCTGCAAACTGAATTTCCAGCAACCAAGACGTGATTTCAAACCCAAACCGCGATCAAACCACTTGTCCAATGGCTACGAAATTTTACAGGATTATATCCCTATGTGTTAGCTTCACATAGGTCCAAACCTCACTCAAGATATCAAATTTTTACTATAACAGATCGTTGCTATTGCAATATCCGGATATATCATTGTTCATATCCAGATATTTTGCACATATCCGGATATGTCACTGTTCTTATTCGGATATTTGTCCTAGAATAGCAATTTTTCGTCCAAAACATCATTTTTCATGATTTAATCTAACAAGGTTCCATTTTTAACATTTACAGAGGTTCAAACTACCATTTTTAAGCATGTTTAAGCTAATAGTCATCTTGGTTACTTAGTTTTTCCCATTTAAGATGTCCAAAACTCAATCTTTTTCATAGAAACTAATAGCGAAATGGTAAGGCATATACCAAGGGCTTCAAGAACAGCTTAAAGTGTAATCTTGATGCTTCTAGTCTACTTTAATCCTATATTAAATTATGAGCATGAAAATGGCTTGGTGAAGATGAGTTCTCTCACTATAAGGAGACTCCTTGATGATCTAATGTCCCAAAACAATGAGAAAGTGCTCCAACCCTCACAAGGCAACACCTTGAACCGTTCAAGAATGAGTTTTTATCCTACAAATTGCTTGCTTTCAAGTGTTTGGAATGATCAATGTGAGAGGAGATGAACAAAGTTAAAGTTTTGCTTGGTTTCCATGGAGGAAACTCAGGCTTATTTGGAGAAGAAAAGAATAGAGAAAACCTAAGTGTTGGAAGAAGGCACTCTACATGAGTACCATGAAGAAGTTAGAGGGTGAGTGTATTTTAGGTTACATAAAATCATCTTTTTTAATTTAATCGGTATAACTTCAACACACCATTCACTGAACTCCCTAATAATTTAGACCACAGTGTCTTATAAATTTTATGACACATAAAACTATAATTTATTTTCAATTCTGGGTATTTTTATATACCTGCTATTTCTACCGCGGTAATCGCAGTAACAATATTTTTCACCGAAAATGACTAAATTCCAATAATTAGTATTTCCTACTAATATTACCATAAATATTTTGTTGTCATTAACTTCATAATTATTTCTTAAGTTTCAGGTAATTTTACTCGTCGCAGTGTTCGCGAAATACGTAGTATCCTCACTTTTCACACAAAGTGATCTAATTTAAATAATTATAGTTCTCTCTAATCATCCTCTTTAAATTATGGAATAATTTCCTAAAATATAATTTATTATTAAATTATTAAAATTCTAATTTAATGGTACGAGTTCTTACAGGAAGCATGAGTACTAGTGTAAGGCATAATCACTTAAGCACAAAGATAACAAAAGCAAGATAGCACGATGGCCTATGCAATGCACAAAGACTACTCAAATCTAAGATTCAATTAGATGATAATCTCTTTGGAATATTAAGAAATTTGCTAAGTCTTAGCAAGGAATAAGTAATAAAACATATGGGTTAGAGATGATTTAAATCGTCGTGGAAGGTATCAGCTCATCATGGTTGTAATTTCTTATTTTTCTTTATTTCCAAACTAGTTATGGCTAGAGTTTTGATGAGTTTTATTGATGACTCAATGAACAAATAATTTTTTTATTAAATATGTGTTCAATTTATTTTTTGGATTAGTAATAATGTGTGAAAGCATGAATTAATAAAGGCATAATATTGCACGAATAAAGATGAACAAAGACTATAAAAATAAGAAGAAAGAATACTATGTTAAGGGCATGGCAAGAGAAGCACAAAAAATTATTGAATCATAGGTCATGAAGACTATACTAGTGAAGTTTTGATGATAACAAAGCACTAATGAGCTCAACATAGATATGCACAATGGAAGGCAATGCAACAAGTCTCAAATGGCATAAGAAGACCAAAGCAATTTGTAAACATGAAAGGATTACAAAATTTAACAAAGTCAACCTAGAAGTCAAAGATTTTCAAGTTAAAGAAGTATTAAAAAGCTCAAAGTATGGAGACTATTGAAAACGAATGAAGACTTAGATTCACACTATTGAAATAAGTATTTTAAGTCTTAAGAAGTCTAAGATTGAGTTTATTGAGCTATATTCTTCAAGATTGCATTAATAGGCCATAAACTATTGCATAAGTGACATATACACTTTGATCATGCATACAAGATTGCACACACATGGAGAGTTGTTATATAAGTATAAGACATGCTCGTACATATGCAGAAGTCACTAGAAACCATTTAGAACTCATTGGAATTTATTTAGATCAAAAAATCAACATAAAAATTAGTTTCTGATATGAAGTAATCAAATACTTTCTTAGAGTAATCGATTACCTGGGTTCAATGAAGAAGTAATCGATTACCTAAAGTACAGTAATCGATTACCTCATGTCTTTGAAGAAGTAACTATTACCCCACAAAAAGTAATCGATTACTCCTTAACTTAAGTAACTTAACCTCTAAATAATTCAAATAATTAGATGTCAAACAACTATAAACAGTTAGTAACTCAATTGGGCACCTATAAATACATGTCTTAGGGGTTCTGAACAAAGGTGTCACAAAAACCGTGACCCATTCGAACAATGATCTCCTAAAAAACCTACCTCCTTAAGTATGGTAAATTTGAAGAAAGGCACAAGAGAGTGTGGCGCAAGAGAGTGTGGCACAAGAAAGTGTGGCACAAGAGAGTGTAGCACAAAAGCACCATGTTCATTGGTAGGGTGTTGTGTTGTTGGTATTGAAGGCTCTATTTGATTTTTCACCATTTGATAACTCCAGCATCTAACTTTCATGAAAAACCTATCTTAAGTATTTATCAAATGATTTAAAGTAATTGAAACTAATTGAAAATAAAGAAAACCATTTTCGGGGCAAATTCCAACCTTTGACAAGTTGGTAATCGATTACCCTTTGAGGTAATCGATTTCCCAATCTTTGGTAATCGATTACCCACTGACGCAGAAGACAAAAATAATGTCTATAAATAGCTAGTTTGCGAAAATGGCTAAATATAATCATATAGGAGGCTTGTATAAATAAGAATCATTGTTCCATTGATCCCCTACTTATTCTTGATTATTATTCTTGATTTAAATCATGTTATTTGCTCATTCGCATTCATCTCGATTATAAACACTTTTTGAGCTTTTTTCTTGTGAAAGTGTCAATACCCATTGTTCTTCAACTTGTATAATCTGTACTGTTAGAGTACTTAACCATTGTTAAACACCTCCATTTGAATTTTGAAATTGGGAGGGAAGTGAACCCTTACACTTGAGAGGTTACCAAATTCCCAAGTAAATTTGGATTGAAAATTGTAAGGCACCAAGAGCCCGAAGTCTTGGAGAATTGTAGTGGTTTATGAAGCACCCTTAATACTTGATAGTTAGTGAAAAAGATTGATCGAGCGACTTCAATCTGGATGTAGGTCAC
Source organism: Gastrolobium villosum (assembly GCA_032173675.1). Lineage (NCBI taxonomy): Eukaryota > Viridiplantae > Streptophyta > Magnoliopsida > Fabales > Fabaceae > Gastrolobium > Gastrolobium villosum. The sequence goes on along the minus strand of JAVKPL010009052.1, from coordinate 12,708 downwards.
GATGGTGGTGACTAAACTAGGATACATCTAGTTTGCAATTTCTCAAACCTTCTCTTTTTTTTTTTGGTAATCAACCTTGAACTCTTTACTTTAGTCTTGAAATTGCATTTTTAGATTGTGTTTATTTATTCACTACCTTATTTTATTGATCACATACTAGTTCCTACATTTAGATTTGTCCTTGTTAAATCATCTAATTGAAGAAATATTCTTTAAAATATCAAAGGAGACATTTTGCAAAAAGATTTTATAAAACTCAATTCACCCCCGAGTATTGAGTCACCCTTTGAATTTGAAGCACTTGCTATTTGCTAACATATTTTTGTTAGGCAAGTGGCTTCAATACTCGGGGGTGAATTGAGTTTTATAAAGTCTTTTTGCAAAATGTCTCCTTTGATATTTTAAAGAATATTTCTTCAATTAGATGATTTAACAAGGACAAATCTAAATGTAGGAACTAGTATGTGATCAATAAAATAAGGTAGTGAATAAATAAACACAATCTAAAAATGCAATTTCAAGACTAAAGTAAAGAGTTCAAGGTTGATTACCAAAAAAAAAAAAGAGTTCAAGGTTTGAGAAATTGCAAACTAGATGTATCCTAGTTTAGTCACCACCATCGTGACCTACATCCAGATTGAAGTCGCTCGATCAATCTTTTTCACTAACTATCAAGTATCAAGGGTGCTTCATAAACCACTACAATTCTCCAAGACTTCGGGCTCTTGGTGCCTTACAATTTTCAATCCAAATTTACTTGGGAATTTGGTAACCTCTCAAGTGTAAGGGTTCACTTCCCTCCCAATTTCAAAATTCAAATGGAGGTGTTTAACAATGGTTAAGTACTCTCACAGTACAGATTATACAAGTTGAAGAACAATGGGTATTGACACTTTCACAAGAAAAAAGCTCAAAAAGTGTTTATAATCGAGATGAATGCGAATGAGCAAATAACATGATTTAAATCAAGAATAATAATCAAGAATAAGTAGGGGATCAATGGAACAATGATTCTTATTTATACAAGCCTCCCATATGATTATATTTAGCCATTTTCGCAAACTAGCTATTTATAGACATTATTTTTGTCTTCTGCGTCAGTGCGTAATCGATTATCAAAGATTGGGTAATCGATTACCTCAAAGGGTGATCGATTACCAACTTGTCAAAGGTTGGAATTTGCCCCGAAAATGATTTTCTTTATTTTCAATTAGTTTCAATTACTTTAAATCATTTGATAAATACTTAAGATAAGTTTTTCATGAAAGTTAGATGCTGGAGTTATCAAATGGTGAAAAATCAAATAGATTACATAAGCCTTTAATTCCAACAACACAACACCCTACCAATGAAGATGGTGCTTTTGTGCTGCACTCTCTTGTGCCACACTCTCTTGTGCCTTTCTTCAAATTTACCCATGGACCATTAATATTTTATTATTATTATCTTTTAACCAAAGTTTTAAACGAAACAATTATATAATAATTAATACTTAAAATAACTTAAAGAAGAAAATAAAAAATAAAGAGATTGGGGATTGGAATAGGTGTCACAAAAACCGTGACCCATTCGAACAATGATCTCCTAAAAAACCTACCTCCTTCTTTTGACCACCCCCTTAAAAACACTTCCCTCGTTCGTTTCTCAGTTTGTTACCTCTCTTTCTCTCTCCAAAATTTTCTCTCTCCAATTTCCAAATCAGCCATTTTGATTCCTCTCTCTCTCCTCTCCTCTCTTCTCCCTCCCCCTCTCTTTTTTTTTTTTATTTTTTTTTTTATTTTTCCATCTTTTTCCCCTTTCTATCTATCCATGTGTGTATCGTCTTGCACAGCAATAACCATTCAAAACCCTAATTTGACACACACTCCACTCTTCAGGTGCTTCACTCTGTTCCAAAACTGTGTTTTTTATTTACCATTTTGCCCCTCCTCCCTTTTATTTTTCTGTATTTGAAAATCTGATTTTTGATTAATGGGGTTTCTGATCCGCCTGTTTGGTTGCAGGGAAAATTGAAAGAGGAATTTTTTCTTTCTCTCTCTTTTTTTTTCTTTATTTTCTTTTTGTGTTTTTGAAAATTGTTTTCTGAGAAATCAAAGGGTTCGGATATATGTCCGTCAATCAATCAAAGTCCGATAAGAGCGACGCCGTGTACCGAAAATCCGGTCGATCCTCGAGCTTCAATCAGCAGCGAGGTTCCTACGGCAGAGGCGGAGGCGGCGGTGGCGGAGGGCCCGCGCCGTCGAACACCTCGGCTTCATCACTCTCCACTAGCCGGAGGTGAGTAAGGGTTTGCAAATTTGTATGTTTTTTTATTTTATTTTATTTTTAATTTCTGTTCTTGTTTTTTTATGAATAATTTGTATGTTAGGGTTTGCAAATTTGTATGTTTTTTTATTTTATTTTATTTTTAATTTCGGTTCTTGTTTTTTGATGAATAATGGGTATCTGGCTTTGTTTTTGTGACACGTGGTTTGATGATTTATTAGGTTTCTTTTTTAATAACACAATTATGAGTAGTTTAGTTCTTTTTCTTTTTTGCTTTTTCTTTTCTTTTCTTTTTTATTGATTATGCATGTTGCTTGTTCTAGTTTTAACAAGAGGTCTAATAATGCACAAGGTGGGCAATCTAGGGTAAACCCTTCCCAGGTGAATACAAATGAGTCTAATATTGCTTCTTCTGCCCGGATCAATCAGAATGGTACCCGTGTACAGCCGCAATCACATGGTAAGCTTTAGGAAGATTATTTATTTATTTATTTTTGTAAAAAAAAACGAGTGTGATTCTTCTCTTCAGGTGGATTTTGGTGTCTGGTTGTGTTGTTGAGTAGAAATTTACTGCAGAGGAAGTTGTGGAAGATCCCTCCCTCTTTATATGTGAAGAATCTGCAAATGTTGCTAGTGTGATTGAGTGTTTGGTGAATTATGGTGTTCTTTATAATGTGATTCATTTGTTTACGTGGTATGATAGGAACATCTGATGGGCCTGTTACAAAACCATCTGAATCATCAGCTACACAGAGGAGTGCTAGAGTTGTTCCAAAAGCTCCAACTTCTCAACCGCCCCCCATGAGATCTGATTCAGCTGCTCCTTCAAGCCCTGCTAAGGGTATGTTAGTCTTGTAGGTTTTTGTTGTGGTTAACTCCTATTTTTGTGACTTTTGTAGCATGGATCATATTAAATGGTCCTGTTGCAAAATGATTTTCCTTATTAGCTATTAGTTGTTTGTGAGTTGTGAAACTGATGTAATCTGAATGTTTATGTCTGTCCCAGTAGATGCATCTAAGGCATTCCCTTTTCAATTTGGATCCATAATTCCTGGCTTGATGAATGGCATGGCAGTAAGTTTCTTATATATTATTTGTTTAACATCTGATGTATGACATATTTTATGTAGGGTGGGTGAATAATTGATCATGTTCTTGTTATAATATGCAGATTCCTGCTCGTACGAGCTCAGCTCCTCCTAATATAGATGAGCAGAAGCGTGATCAGGTATGCACTTTTGTTATTTTTTTTTACCCGTTTTTCCTTGATGTTTGGATTATTATTTAGATATGGATGTACTGCCACTGCTCACTCTTTCCGAAGGAAAAAGATTTTTTTATAGATTTTATCTTATGAAGAAAACCACTCCCCATTGAACCCCTACTAGCGAGGGTAGGGATAAGGGCAATTCTTGTACACATCTTTTCCCTTGCATATTTGCAAAGAGGCTCTGTATCCCGGATTCAAATACTTGATCTTTCAGTCACAAAGGAGAAGCCTTATCACTGCTCCATTCTATCTTATGAAGAACTGGTTTAGAAATAGAATCTGAAAAAGGAGTGCCTTGTTTTTCTGTACTTTGTCTAGTTGAAGTTGACAGATTACTCTGTTTCTGTTGCAATGAAAGTTTTTACTCGATGTCTAATTGCTTGACTTTCAGGCTCGTCACGACTCTTATAAATCTGGGCCTTCAGTGCCAACGCCCGTTCCAAAGCAGCAGCAACCACCTAGGAACGATGCAGGTGTCACTGAACAATCTCATGCCAGGGAGACTCATATAGGGACTAAGGCAAAAAAGGATCCTCAGCTGTCAACTTTGACCCCGGCAAGCCAGATGCAGAAGCCTTCTGTTGTTCCTGTAACTGGAATTTCAATGGCAACGGCATATCACCAGTCACAGGCATCTTTACAGTTTGGTGGTCCTAATCCACAGATTCAATCTCAGGGTGTGTCAACGACATCCCTCCAGGTGCCTATACCAGTGCCTTTTCCAATTGGAAATGCTGCACACGTTCAACAGCCGGTTTTTGTTCCAGGTCTTCAACCTCTTCCAATGCATCCTCAGGGGATCATGCATCAAGCCCAAAACATGAGTTTCACTTCTCAAATGGGTCATCAGTTGTCCAATCAATTAGGCAACATGGGCATTGGCATTAGCCCCCAATATCCCCAGCAGCAAGGTGGAAAATTTGCTGGTCCGCGAAAAACCACTACTGTGAAGATAACTCATCCTGAGACGCATGAAGAACTGAGACTTGATAATAGGGCAGATGCATATTTAGATGGTGGGTCATCTGGTGCTAGGTCACATCCGAACATACCTTCTCCATCTCAACCTGTTAAATCTTTTGCGCCTTCCCATCCTATGAACTATTATCCACCCAGCTCATATAATACCAATTCTCTCTATTTTCCAGCTTCTAGTTCTCTTCCGTTAACAAGTAGCCAGATAACACCTAATTCTCAGCCACCAATATTTAATTATCCTGCGAACCATGGTCCGCAAAATGTGGGTTTCATGAATTCACAATCACTTGGTTCCCTACCAGTTAATAAAACTATTATTCCTGGCATTGTTGAACCGCCTATTCCAGAACATTCCAATGACGTGCCTAATGCGAAGTCATCAGGTACTTTGGGGGTAGCTTCCGTGACTATTAGGCCAAGTTTTGTGTCTGCTGTGGTGGACCCATTATTGTCCAATCCTGGTATTTCTGGTGGTCAAAATAAAGAATCCCCTAGTTCAGCAACATCTTGTGATGCTAGCTCCTCTGTGCCACCAAAAGGGGCTGAAACTTGTTCAGAAACCCCTTCACAACAGTCTAAGTTGTCCAGTGATTCTTTAGTTTTGAGTTCATTGTCAAAACAATCCGCTACTGTAACTGCTGACAAGCTTACTGCTACTCCCTTGATGATGCCTTCGTCAGCTGTGAGCGAGGATTCTGTCTCAGTCGTGTCTAATAATGAAGGCAGAAGGATCGAATCTCTTAGAAGTTCCAGCTCTTTGAAGGATAATCAGAAGAAACCAGGGAAGAAAGGTCAATCACAGCATGAGGTATCTGAGTGAAATATATCTAGTGAAATACACACACACACACATTGATCTTGGTTTACTTAATATATGTACTTTTTGTTTTTCCCACAGGTCTCTTTACAGTCTCCTACAGTAGCTAATATGCCTTCTCGAGCTGTTGACTGTGGTATACCTGATACTGGAGTTTCTGAACCCGTAGGAGGTAAAACAAACCATTCTGAGGCAATTAACACTGAAGATCTTCCAACATGTGACACAATACCTAGTAGCATTTCTAGTGGTATTGAAGCGAAAACCAACTGCTATGCTGAAGTTTCTGCTTGTGTTTCAGCTGAACGATCTGGTGGTCAAGCTGCTGATAGTTTGAAAAATCATAGGCATGATAAGTTGGATGAATCATCCGAAGGTAAACTATTAAGGTGTTATGATAAATATGATGAACCAAATATTAAATCTGGTGGAACAGAATTTAAGCAAACAGAAAAAGATGCTGCAAATGTAAACACTGAGGTGTTAAACTTGAAAGCTGTACAGAAAGAACAGGATGAATCTGCAACTTGTATTGCAGAATGTGACATAACAGGTGATAATTTAGGCATGTCTATCTGTACTTCATTGATTTTAGAGATTAAGTAGAAATTATAGTATAATTACTAATGGGTTTGTATCTGCAAATTTTGATTCATCAGATCTGAAGTTTGCTGATCCTCCTGAAACAACTTCAACGTATGTCATGGACAATTCTGAGAATGCCGGCGATGACTCAATGTCTCTTTCAGTGTCAGGTACCAACGATAGACCAATTTTAGAACCAAATAAGATGAAAACTACATCTAAAGGGAGGAGGAAAAGAAAAGAGATTCTTCAAAAAGCAGATGCTGCTGGGTCTACTTCTGATCTTTATAATGCCTACAAGGGACCCGAGGAAAAGAAAGAAGCTGTCTTGAGTTCAGAGAGCTCAGAAACTGCTTCTACTTCCGGAAGTTTGAAGCAGTTGCCTGGAGATGCTGCTCAGCCGGATGCTATAACAAGTGAGGATTGTGGACAAAGTAAAGCTGAACCCGACGACTGGGAGGATGCTGCTGATATGTCTACACCAAAACTGGTAGTTGATGATAAATCTCAACAGGTCGGTGATGGAGATGGAGGCACAGCCAAAAAGTATTCCCGTGATTTCCTTTTGAAATTTGCAGAGCAATACACTGATCTTCCTGAAGGTTTTGAAATTGTGGCAGAAGTAGCTGAGGCTTTGATGAGCACTAATATTAATAGTTCTCATGTAATTGAGCGTGATTCACATCCTAGTCCTGGAAGAAATCTAGATAGGGCAGGTGGGATGTCTCGGAATGATCGCCGTGGGAATGGTGTGATTGAGGAAGACAGGTGGAATAAAGTTTCTAATGCATTTTCTTCTGGACGTGGTTTGGATGGTATTGGAGGTAATGCAGGATTTCGATCTGGCCAAGGAGGAAATTTTGGGGTTTTAAGGAACCCTCGTCTACAGACACCTCTTCAATATGCTGGAGGGATCCTTTCTGGCCCAATGCAATCTGTGGGAAATCAGGGTGGAATGCAAAGAAATAGCCCTGATGGGGAGAGGTGGCAGCGCGCTTCTAGCTTCCAGCAGAGGGGTTTAATTCCTTCTCCTACTCCTCAAACTCCTTTACAATTGATGCACAAAGCTGAGAAGAAGTATGAAGTGGGTAAAGCGGCAGATGTGGAAGAGGTAAAGCAGAGGCAGTTGAAAGCCATCTTGAACAAACTAACTCCCCAGAATTTTGATAGACTTTTTGAACAGGTAAAAGCAGTTAATATTGACAATGCAGTCACTCTCACTGGTGTCATCTCACAAATTTTTGAGAAGGCTCTGATGGAGCCTACCTTCTGTGAGATGTATGCCAACTTCTGTTTACATCTGGCTTCTGAGTTGCCTGATTTCAGTGAGGACAATGAAAAGATAACTTTTAAAAGGTTATTATTAAACAAGTGTCAGGAGGAATTTGAGAGGGGTGAAAGAGAACAAGAAGAAGCAAATAAGGTTGATGAGGGTGAGGTCAAGCAGTCTGATGAAGAAAGGGAACAGAGAAGAGTCAAGGCAAGAAGACGCATGTTGGGTAACATCAGATTGATTGGAGAACTATATAAGAAGAGAATGTTGACAGAGAGGATAATGCATGAGTGCATCAAGAAGTTACTGGGTCAGTATCAGGATCCTGATGAGGAAGATATTGAAGCTTTGTGCAAGCTGATGAGTACTATCGGGGAGATGATTGACCATCCCAAAGCCAAAGTACATATTGATGCATATTTTGAAAGGATGAAATTATTATCAAACAACATGAATTTATCTTCTAGGGTGAGGTTCATGTTGAAGGATGCCATTGATTTAAGAAAGAATAAATGGCAACAAAGGAGGAAAGTTGAAGGTCCTAAGAAGATTGAGGAGGTACACAGAGATGCTGCACACGAGAGGCAGGCCCAAGCTGGTAGGCTGGGTCGTGGTCCAGGCAACAATCAGTCTGCTAGAAGGAACCCCATGGATTTTGGTCCAAGAGGGTCATCTATGTTGTCTTCTCCTAATTCTCAGATGGGTGGACTGCGTGGGCTGCCTACTCAAGTTCGTGGGTATGGTGGTTATCAGGATGCTCGTTTTGAGGAAAGGCAATCTTATGAGGCTCGGACCTTATCAGTTCCTTTGCCTCAAAGATCCTTAGGTGATGATTCTATAACCTTGGGACCTCAAGGTGGTCTTGCTAGGGGAATGTCCATTAGAGGATCAACAGCAATTTCTAATTTGCCGATATCTGATGTGCTTTCTGTCCCTGGAGATTCTCATAGAATGACTACTGGTCTTAATGGTTATAGCAATACATCAGAGCGCTTACCATATAACTCAAGGGATGATCTTGCATCAAGATATATAACGGATAGGTTTTCAGGTTCAGCTGCTTATGATCAATCAAGTGCTCCAGAGCGTAATATAAACTATGGTAACAGAGACTTGAGGAATTCAGATCGGACTCTTGACAGATCTGTTGCAACTTTACCTCCTGCTCAATTGCAAGGGTCAATAGTCTCCCAGAATGCTTCTTCAGAGAAGGTTTGGCCAGAAGAACGACTGCGGGACATGTCCATGTCAGCAATCAGAGAATACTACAGGTATTGTTTTCTTTTTGTGTGGTGTTTTTATCTTCTGTTACAGCTTTTGTGGCCAGTTTATACTCTTGCTGATATTCTTGAACCTACAGCTTACAATTTATTGTATTTAATTACAATCATGGGTATATTGGACATGTCCAATTTCTCCTGGGGTGGGAATCTTGTTCCTCGTTATTGCTTGAATGCCCTTTCTTTTTTACTAATAAGGTAAATTATTTCCTATGAAATAAAAGATTTTTGGTTCATGTTATGTTGTATCAAGTACGGTGTATGTTCCCTTTCTTTGTGGATGTGTGAATTTCAAAGCACAAGATATAACTTATCTTTCAAAGCATTTGAATTCCTCTATTGTTTAAAAAATAAAAATAATGTTCCTGAATTTTTAAATATTAAAATTAGACCACTATGAAGTTCTATTGTTTGTAAATAAGAAGGAAATACGTGTTTAGCATACAAGTGATAGCCGTGGGCACACAAAAATGCTGGATGGATACTGGTATGAGTATCAGATATGATACATTACAGTATGTAAATTTGATAATGTTTTATAAATGTAACATAAGGCAATATATATTAAATAAAATATTTATATCTACATCTGTAAAAACAAAATTAATTTATCCACATGTGATCATCTCTATCCTAATTCAATTCGCATGTACTCTTCCTCTGTATTGCTCCTTTTTCTTCACCATGCCTTTATCGTGTGCTTTTGCCCTGACTCTTATCACGATGCCTTCTCCACCTTGCCACTACCCTCATCTACCATCAAAGGTTGCCGTCATGATAGATTGTTTGTAAGGTTGAATAGTGCTTCAATGGCTAATTTCAAAGTGTATATATATATATATATATATATTCCCTACTTGTGAGGCTAGGGTTCAAGGACAATTGTACAGTCTTATCATTGCATTTTTGCAAAGATGCTAATTCCCAGACTCGAACTTCTGGTCACAAGGAGCAACTTTAATGCTATTTCAAGGCTCGCACTCATATATATATAGGATCCTTTGACACCAGTGTTTTTAATTTGAAATTTGACATCTCATCTGAGAGCCATTAGAACACAAAAGATCAATGGTGTCACATGCTTACAAATCAGAGTCGTCGATCTTTTTTGATCTAATGACTTTCAGATGAGTTGTCAAATTTCAAATTTGACATTGGTGTCAAAGGATCCTTTGTAAGGCTGAATAGTGCTTCAATGGCTAATTTCAAAGTGTATATATATATATATATATATATATATATATATATATTCCCTACTTGTGAGGGTAGGGTTCAGGGACAATTATACGCAGTCTTATCATTGCATTTTTGCAAAGATGCTAATTCCCAGACTCGAACTTCTGGTCACAAGGAGCAACTTTAATGCTATTTCAAGGCTCACACTCATACATATGGGGTTTTTGGTTTGTTATAATTACATGTTAGAAGCCACTGTGATAAGATGTTGAAGGAAGCATGAGATGTCGTTTCTGGGTACTTTAATAAGCCTGTGTTTGTCGATCTTACAGCCTAGATTGAAATCCAGCTGGTTGGAGTTGTGGATGTGCAGTGAGAGTGGTAGTGTTTAATCCCCACAAATTCTCTCCATTCCAATTTCTCTTCCCCTCTCTCTTAGAGAGATGTAATATAAAACCATTGATGAGCCTACACTTACCAACTTAGCTGTTGGGTGAGATGTTTGTTTATCATGGTATCAGAGTTTTCGTGATTATGTGGTTATGAGTTCAATCCTCACCTCCCCCCATTTTCTAGTGGAATTAAGGTAGGATAATTTTTTTTTTTTCCTATGCAATATCTACGTTGGGCTATTGCGTGAGGGGATGTGTTAGAGAGATATAATATAAAACCATCAATGGGCCTTCACATACGAGCTTGAATTGTTGGGTGATATGGTTGCCCATCAGTCTCCAACGCAATATCCAGTGTTACAGGGTGGGTCTTAGGCCTTGCGCCCCCTCCCAAAAATAAATAAATAAATTAAGGTTCTAATAGTAGATGATATGCAATTTTATCTTCTGACATGTTATGATCATTGTCAACAGATTCTAGGTCGTGTGTCTGAGGAAAGGGTTGATCATATATGACTTTTAAACTCAAATAAGACAGATTTTTCCAATTTATGGTGATTGCTTTTATATATAGGTTGAATGTTTTTGTGTCTGTTGTTGTCTTTTTGTTTAGACCTTCACTCACAAACGATAGCTGTGCTGAGAACGTTGCATATTGAGCTTCTTTTACTCTCGATATTTAAGACATACAAATGTGTATTACATTAATACATTTACATCCCATGTATCTAACCACTTCATTTAATTTAGGAAGCTATTTTCATTTTGATACAGCTTCGTACTGTGTCAATGGAATGTGCTGGTGCCAATTATAATCTTTGGAACTGTTATGGATCTTTTTTTTTTTTTTATGATTGCGCTGTGGTTACTTGTTTTTTTTTTTTTTAGTACAAATTTTAATTGGTTTCGGATGTTGAATAGTTGATTTAGGGAAAAAAAAAAAAATTAGATTACTACCTTTATTTTATTTTCTTTTTGCAATTCCGTAGTTTAAGCAGAAATAGCTCATGATTACGTTAACATCCGTTCATTCCTTTTGAATTCCTAATTACCCAAATCAATCCAAACATTCCGAGGCTGTGACATGAAATCCAGCACATAAAATGATTTAATCGGAGAATGGAACTTTGAAGTGATCAGGGTATGCAACACTAGTCATCTACATGATTTTTTTATTAAAAAATGAACATAAAAATCACAGGGTAATAAAATAATATTATTATAAAGTAAGATTAAGGAGTTGAATCACTATTTTCAATCACCATGTTCAAAGTAAACTTTAGCAAATTATGTGGTTACTTGTCTATCCTTTTTTTTAAAAAAAAAATTTCTCATCCCATAAAGGATTGAACTGTCCTAGCAGTTGTCTTCTGATGAGAAAAAATACCACATAGCAGTTGGATTTTGTGAAATATTCACATGTATATTTCTTGGATTTAGAAAGGAGATTATTGTGAAGCTGCTCCTGGCTACATTGAATTCAGTGATTTCTTTTTTGTCTTGGCTTCCTGTATATGTTGGACATTTTTTAATGATTAAGTTTTAGTGTTATGCTTATAATTATTATTGATGGGAGCCAGATTAAATTCACTATGTATGCTGACAGAGGCAGATGGGTTTTCTATTTCATTTTTTGTGGTGTTACACTGGTGAATTTATTTTCCCGATACACTGTTGTGTAATTAATCTGACTGAAATTGCATAAATTTCAGTGCTATAGATGAGAAAGAAGTTGCTTTATGTGTCAGAGATTTGAACTCTCCAAGCTATCATCCTTCCATGGTTTCACTCTGGGTCATAGACTCATTTGAGAAAAAGGACTTAGAGAGAGATCTTTTAGCCAAACTGCTTGTCAACCTTGTGAAATCTCAGGATGGCACCTTGACTCAAGCTCAGCTCATCAAAGGGTAAGATTTATTTATCAATATAGTGTGACTAGTAGAGAGAATTCTTTTTACTTATTCCTTTTCATGCTGTGGCTAGGTTTGAATCTGTTCTCAGTACATTGGAAGATGCTGTTAATGATGCCCCCAGAGCAGCAGAGTTTCTTGGCCTTATTTTTGCAAAAGTCATAACAGAGAGTGTAGTCACATTGAATGATATTGGGAAGTTAATACATGATGGTGGAGAGGAACCTGGGAGTCTCTTAGAAGCTGGACTTGCAGGTGATGTTCTTGGAAGCATTTTGGAGGTAATAAAATCTGAGAAAGGTGATGTGGTTCTAAATGAGATTCGTACAAGCTCTAACTTGAGGTTGGAGACTTTCCGACCACCTAATCCTATGACATCAAGGAAGTTGGAGAAATTTATTTAGATGATAATGGTGATGCTCATTGTATGCTTTTTACATAGAGGGAGGGGGGGGGGGGGGGGGGGGCAAGAGTTATTAGTGTTAGTGCTTTCGGGGTTACTCAATTTGCATAGAGATTTTTTCTCCGTGAGATGGGTTGGGTAGAAAATTTTATATATGGAATTTCTTTGTCTTGTTATTATTTCTCTGACATCTTCACTACAATTGTAAAAGGTTCACTTGAGCATCAGAAATTTTAGGCTGAATTATTATGTCTGCTTGATGATGGCCTCTGCATAATTTCATTGTAGATGTAAAAAGTTTCAATGAGCACATCTAAGAATCTTTTCATCTTGTTCTTACATGCACTTATTGATGGAAA